>CH002446.1:91184-105541 GCA_000149265.1 Ciona savignyi | reverse complement strand
TAGAGAGGCAAAGTTTGAGCTGGTGGGTCACCAAGAAAAAAAAAAGACCATGGTATCTTGCGGAGCAGATGTCTTTTCTGCAAAATTATATAAAACATAGAAAGTACTCATTTTTCCAAATTAGTACCGGTACCAGTAACAGTAATTAACTTTAGTGTAATACCTTGGGTGAAGAAATCCAACCAGAAAATATATTTATTTCAACAGAATGTCCGGAAATTATACCGGTACTGGAGCCAATACTTCTGTGTCTGATGAGGATGAAATCACCCTCACATTGGAAGCAGTGGTTCCAGACGAGGATCATACATATCCATTTGACTGTGGGGCACCTTCTGCTAAAAAAACAAAAAATGAAAAAATGTCATTAGTGGATGCCGAAATGCTAAAATTTTTAAAGGGGAAAAACCAGGCAAACAATAATCAAATAGATACAGCAGACAAGAAATTTTTACTATCATTAGAACCAGAATTAGAAAATTTAAATGGAAAATTAAAAAAGGCAATGTAAACAAGAACTTTTACGGGTAATTGACAAGTATGTGTCGATGGCAGAAGAAAGTTGTTTTAATTTTTAATTCCATGTTTTTGTTTTTTAAATAAATTTTTCACTTGTTTTTACAATATTTTATTACCTTTTTTTAATTCATGTTTTTGTTGTATTTATATATATCGTATATATTTAAATACATTTTTAACATACAAAATGTAGTTCAGTACAAATAACGGGATAGTAAATTGCAAATGGGATAAGATAACACTAAATTTTTATTCCACGTGGGACAACGTCAATTGTTATAACAAGGGTAATCGTCAGATCACCTTGTGAGTTACCAGAGCTATTACAGCAGATTGTAAATAAACTTGTTCATATTTAAAATTGGTAGCCAACTTTACATTTAGGTACCGGTAGTATGGTAATACAATAGTTAACAGAATAGGGTAACTGACACCAACTTCATGCCTGTTAGTAGCTATGGGTTAGGGCTCACACTGCATTTTGGAGCAGTAAAGCCAGAGATATCTGGCGTCAAATATGTTTAAATTGTCCACCAAAAACCAAACTTGGTGAAAAAAATTCAAAATATGCAACAAATCACTAAATTAAAAATCGTGGATTGGTGGGTAGAAATAAAAATTAAATGCACCCACCTGTGTCATCTTGCATTAAAACATAACTGAGCTGAATGCTGCTATTCGGCGAGTTTTTTAACATTTATTCTGTTGTTCAATATTTTGTCCAATTTCTGACTAAAAGATTTACGAATTTAACAATTTAACATAAGCCAAACATAAATTTCAAGTTAAAATCACATGAAGCATGAAGAAAAAGTGGAACATGTTCCACTTACAAAAAGCACGCAAAAAGCAAGACAAAAAGCAAAAATGCTTCACACGTGTTTTACTTCATCGGTGGAAACGGTCACATAGAGATCAGTGTGTTCTACTTGAAAAGCACGCGTCAGTCACGCGTGAAGCGCTTTTGCTTCATCAGTGGAAACGCGGCCTTATATGTGGGCATAGGATATCTTAATTTGTATTAAAAATATATTATATAAATAACAAATTATGGCATGAATCATTTAAAACACTGTACAAGAATATTGAATTATTTCTTATAATTTATTTTTCATTTCTCTGAGAGATTTTTTCGATTCTTCTACTTTTTCCTCATCAACTTGGACATTTGATCCTCTGATGATAGTTTCCTTGTTCGCGTTAATCAATTCAGTCAGATCTTTTCCGAATTCCAGTCCCAAATGTGTCCCGATGAAAGCCAGTATGATTGAGTTGTTCAACTGCGATACAGAGAGTGGATCAGCAGTGCCTGCTAACCCGAGAGACTTTGAAAGAAAGTGATATTTCAGCAGAAGCGGAAAGTCGCACTGGGAATGATGGGTTGAGTTTGATAATGTGATAATCCTTCTCTCTGCAGGAATGTTAAACGTATCTAAGTCGAGCTTCCTCATATTCGCAATATTCGATGGCCACTGGAAGCTCTCACTGTTGATAAAGAGCAATGGGACGGAGTTCACACCGCAATAGATGTCCTTATCAAGTGGGTACATCCACGAGTCTAGTGCAATACCAACTTTAAACCTGCTGTCCATAGATAGAGATGTTACTGTAGTAGCGCCGCCAAATGAATGCCCAAGTATTCCACACTTGTCCAGATCTAGGTTCCCTTTGAATTGGTTCAAATTCTCATTTCCTTCAACAGTCTTCAAATTCCCATCATTCAAATCTTGCAAACAATCAAGGATCCTGCAACATTCATCTGCACGATGGCGCACTTGCTTATTTCTTATTTGCTGTTCGACAGGTTCACCTCCGCTAACCCGCAGGAATTCAATCCATTTTTTCTCAAATTCACCCCCCAAATTTTCTTCCAAGTAATACGTCGCAGACGCTGATTTATCTGAATGCTCGACCGCCGCAACCAAAGTGCCGTGAGAAGCAAGTTCGGTGCATATATTGCTGTACGTTGTTTTATTTGCCCCCAAGCCATGAGAAAATAGAATAACCGGTAACTTTTGAACACCACTTGGCATTACAAGGTCAGTTTTCCATGAAGCAGGTATTCTTGAGGTTGAAAATATCCAACCAAACACCCTGGTCAGTGAAGGAACTTTCAAAAAGTTGGTAAATCCAGCAGCATATTCGTTTTCAGGGAGCCACAGTGGCTGTTGCATAGAGTCAGGGTTGATTTCTTTGGATGGGTAGTACAAGCGAAATAGACATCGGTCTTCGCCGCACTTGGTGGTCACATCAAAGCAACCAACGGACCACGGTCCTGATGGCTTGGGAAGTGCTCTTGTCATATTAAACAAAACTTACTATCTGGTACGACTATCGAAAACCAATGTTCGTTAAATAATCCTATATCTACTAAACAAAAACACAGATTTTACTTTGCAACAGATTTGATCGAAAATGTTAGTTTGACAAAATTGCAAGTCAGCGCAAAAGAAATTGCTGTGTCATTGAGGCTGAGTAATTACGCAAGCGGAAATAACCTTGCCCTGGTTGTTGCTTCATATTTTCAAGTATATTCAAAAAATTGTTAACTTATTCTTGGTTTGTTTTTTACCCTTCGTTAGGTTTATCAAAAGAGATAGTTGTTACCTGATCATAGTTTTGTAAGTCCGACCGGTCGGTCTGGCGGTTTAGTGCGACGCCTTTCAGCCGAAAGTTTACAGGTTCAAAACTGGTCGCTAGCTAGTCGGTTGTGTCTTTGGGCAAGGCACTTTACGGACATTGCCTGAACTCAGCGGATTAATGGGTTCTACCAAATTGAAGGAACGTGTGAATCATACGCAACACACTGCAATGGTTCCGGTAATCTGACGGTGAGCACGAGGTGATCTGACGATTTCCCGTGTGTTGACCCCCTTGGTTTTCCCATTCACGAGGATAAACATGTATATCCTATCCTATATCCTAACTTATTTAACAAAAAGTTTTTTTAATTTATAAGATTTCTTTGGCAATCCAATGAAAGTGACCATTCCGCTTTAATGGGAAAATATAAGGGGTTTCCCCTATTTTTTTAAGGGTGGGGGAAACCCAAAATTGATTCGTTTTTTTAATATTAGTTACAAAGAGTTCTTCTAGGATTGATATGTGATAATTTGTGTAACAACTCTTGAGGGGAATCCGCGTATTAATAATATAATATTATTTTTCCTACAAAAGTAGTTAATATTCAATAAAAAAGGAAACTTTACAGAAAACTGAGGAAAGGAACATTGAAAGAAGTAGGAATAGTCATAGATTGAACCTTCCATATAAACTATTATCTCATTTAAACTATATAGTAAAAAAGAATTTAAGCATAAAATAAGTTTATTAGGGTTTGTAAAACTAATAATCTTGTCTTTATTTGCATTATTTTGTTTTTTTCACTTGCAGTTCTTATGTTGCCACACCCAACGTTTTGTTTTACTTTTTAAACATAATATTAACTTCTTTTTGGCTTCAAAAATTTTTAGTGTGATTTTTTATCGGAATAATTAGAAAGTCTTATCGACCTCATCTACAATTCCAAGCAAGCAAAATGAGTTCTGATAGGTAAAAACTGAAAGTTAAATCTTGTCACACATTTTCACTTTAAAGGTAACACTTAAAGGCGGAAAACTGCACACTAAAATGAAGATTACGCCGTAAACGTTAGTTTTTAACTTGGGGTTGGATTATGGTTAGTTACTGGGGTTTAAATTAGTGTTTAGAGCAGTGGTTCCCAACCTTTTTTAGTGTCGGGGCCAAATTTCAAATTTTAGAATACGTATGGAGCCGCATGAAAACATGAAAACACACTGCTTTAAGAAAACAGTGACGTAACAATAGCAGCCTTTTCACAACTTTCCTTGCCTCTAATCTTAACTATGAAGTAAAAACTTTTTTCCCAGCCTTAAAACTAAGCAAGGGTAATTTTAGAATACTAATTATATTTTTTTTATTATTAGAATTAGATTTTTCTAATATTTTTTAGGGGATTTTAAAAGGTCAATGAGAGCCGCAAGAAGGCTAGCTGGGAGCCGCATGCGGCCCTAGGAGCCGCGGTTGGGAATCACTGGTTTAGAGTAGTGTTAAAATTGATCTTAATAATTTTAGTGCGCAGTTTCCCCTTTTCCCTTGTTTTAGTGTTGCCCCACCCACACATTGCCTGATAAGAACCACTTTAACATGAGTTTCTACTAAAAGGGTGAAACAGGCAAATCATAGAGCTGAGTTTTTCTCTAAAAAGTATGAACTGACCTTGACAACAAGATGTTCATATTATTCGTAAACAAACTAGAAAATAAGTGAATAGAAAGAGGGAAATTGCTCACTTGAATAAACATTAAGTGGCTTGGGGTTAAAGATATGGTTTGTTCTGGTGTTGAGATTGGGCAGGGTTAGAGTTGTCTCTATAACGTTAATGAACAGTTTCCCTAATTCCTTTCTTTTATTATTGCCACATGCTCGGCCAAACAGCACACAGAAACAATTTTGCTTCCATTACAACCCGTCAATCAACATCATTTTCATGCAAAACATATAAAAAGGGAGTTTATAGTTATTGAAGTGTGTATTCATGCCATTTTATCATACTTTTACATAACAAAACTGAATCTTTAACCCCTTGTGATTTCCCATTCACAAATATAAATATCCCATCCATTTTATACATAAATAATTTGTATACTTTTTAACGCTTAATTTGTATACTTGTTTAACACGTAGTACAGATTCTTTTGTTTCAGCCCTTTGCTGTTTTCTTATAAATGTATATATTCTCATACCGTAGCGACCAGCTGTCTCGGCACGGTGCACGAGTGCTAACTCTAATTTAAACCCCAAAGTTGAGAAAGAGTGAAACAGGCAAATAATAGAGCTAAGTTCTTCTCTAAAAAAGATAATTTATAAATATCCTATCCATTTCATACATAAATAATTTGTATACTTTTGAACACGTAATTTAGAATTTGCTAACTCTGATTTTAACCGCAGAGTTGAGTCGAACATCCCAGCGATCTTCAGCAAATACATCCGGGACTGCAATCCGCTGCTCTGGTTGAAGTTTGTCCGCTTGCTCGGAGTGAGTAACAACGACATCGCAAGTCTCATCGGCGCTGGGGATCGATTCGGGGACCACGAGATGAAGTATCGAATGCTGGAGAAGTGGAAATCAATTGTCGGTGGGAACACTTTGTGTGATTCTGAGGAATAGAGTGAAAATTATTGATAATTATGTTTATCCCTGTAAATGGGAACCAAGGCGGTTATCACACAGGCAATCGTCAGATCACCTCGCATGTTGGGTTACCGGAGCTATTGCAGTGTGTTGTTTATGAATCACATGTTCCTTTAATTTGGTAGAACACATTAATTTGCTGGTTTATGCGATGTCTGCTAAATGCCTTGCACAACACACAACCGACTAGCTAAGGACCAGTTTCGAGAGCTGCAACCCTTCGGCCTAAAGGCGACCCACTAATCCACCAGACTACATACCTTGTCCTCCGGATTACTTTGTGCTTTTAGGAGCTATAGCGTGTTGAATATAATGGGAATATTACTACAGTTTTGTTTCACACATTAATACAATGAGTACAGACAAAATACCAGAATTATCTTGCCCAGATAACAAATATCCAGGGATGGTCAAACTTTTGGAATCAAGGGTTTTAGACTGGCCGTCAAAGTGATCGAGCCGCCACTCACATATAGTTTGTCACTGTTGATAAAAATATTAAACCTAGGAATACAGTACATTACTGGTTAAAACTATAAAGCACTGTTGTGTCAAGCGATACACAAAGTTAGCTGTGACATTGCTATTTAGTCTTGCAATGTCTAGACCGGCCAGAGGTTGGTTTTGATCCCACAACCTTTCGGGCAACATTTCCACAACATAATGGAAAATATCGGTTATTTCCAGGTTTGAAAAGAGATGATGAATATAGTTATTACCTCAAGAAGACCTTGGATGAGGTTAATACACGCAATCCACACGACATTATTTACGATTACCATCGTTTAAATGACAGTAAGTTAATGTGGATCCTATATTTCTAATTCTTTTTATCATCGTTTTTATTTTTTATCGTTTTATTTCCAAATCTTTTTATCAAAGTAACCATTACTGATTCAAGCGATTAATACAACAACTTTTCTCAAAAAGAAAGATTTTCTGTTTTGTTGCGTCCCTGATCGAAAGTACTTTTGGGATTTAATCCATGAGGTTGTTGGAAGAATGATTCAACATTTCAGTTGAATCTGTGATTTCATTCACTACAAATTGGTTGTGTGTCATCTTTTTGCCATTACTATGTTGCCATGATTCCAGATATTAGATTCGCTCGTGCTGCTTATAAGTTCATTGATAAGCATTCGTCAGTGTGGACCCAGGTGATGCACCGTCTACTACATGAGGCGGACATCAAGAACATAACCGACATGTACCACAGGGACCAACTTGAGATGAAGTATCAGATGATTCTTCGATTGCAGAACTGTCAGGGCACTAGTAAGTTTTGATGGGATATTTATGTTTATCGCTATGATGGAAAAACCAAGGGGGTTGATACACGGGCAATCGTCAGATTATCTTGCGCCTACTGTCGGGTTACCGGAGCAGTGTGTTGATTTGGATGGCCTTATATTTAGATAAAACCTATCATTCTACTGGCTCTGGCAATATTTTAATTATACACAATGCTCCAACAGTGGGCGCGAGGTGATCTAACGATTGCCCATGTGTTAACCCCCTTGGTTTTCCCATTCACAGGGATAAACATAGAAAATTGTTCCGCTGCATTTAACATAAATTTTTTAAAACTTTCCTTTTCAGACTTCACTGACATGTTGGATTTCTTAGGTAGAGACTTCAATCGAGTGAACAATTAAAAACAATTCTTTCCTTTTTTTTAAAAAGTTCTGATCAAATTTTAGTAGATTTTGAAACTTTATTTAGCTATACCCGGAAGAAAAAAATTTGTTATAACAAATATTTTTGTTTGTTACAAAATTGAACGATGTTTATGTTTAATGTGATTGATATTCTTCAACAATTTTATCTGTGTAAAGCACCATCAACTCTGTATCTTGATTTAACTTAATAATGAACTTTTGTATTTTAAAATGCTTGTAAATAGGATGGGATATCCATGTTTTATCCTCGTTAATGGGAAAACCAAGGATGTTAACACACTGGCTATCGTCAGATCACCTCGCACACCACTGTCGGGTTACCAGAGCTATTGCATTGTGCTGTGTATAATTCACATGTTCCTTGAATTTAATATAACCCACTAATCTGCTGGGTCCGGTAAATGTCTGTTAAGTGCCTTGTCTGAACACACAACCAACCAGCTACCGACCATAAACAGCCATTTTTGCTTTTGTCGGTTCTAAATGATATAATCTTGCTGTAGTTTATTATGTCTTCTTCTGAATATGCAAAACCTAATCATTACCATTTGTTAAACTGATTTGGAATTATTGATTGTACCAACTCAATTCTTAACAGCATTGTTTTTCTAAGTTGTTGGTGCTGTGTTAATATCCAATCATTTTATTGAGATACAATAAATGTTTTTCTAATTTTGAATTACCCGTCCGAATAGCTTGTTGGGTTAGTGCTTTTGTTTTCAGCAGAAAGGTTGCAGGTTCGAAACTGATAAATAGCTAATTGGATGTGTTCTTGGGCAAGGCACTTAACGGACATTTCCCGAACCCAGCGGATTAATGGGTTCTACTAAATTGAACGTTTTAATCATATACAACACACTGCAATAGCTCCGTTAACCCGACAGTTGGCGCGAGGTGATCTGACGACTGCCCTTTTAATGTCCCTGGCATTTTCCTATCCACAGTGATAGGCATAATAATCCTATTCCTATATTTATCGGTTGCGTTAACCATTCGGCCACATTGCCTTTACCCACCGGTATAAAAGAAACAAATCCTGCCCAGAAGTATATATATCCCGAATCTACATAACTTCTAGTTGATGTGGCTGTCTTCAACTCAATAAAAACAAAGTTTTCTCGCAAATGTATTTGGCAAAATATGCTGTGTATGCCATACAGTTGTTCAAATTGCAAGTTAACCAACAAAGAATGCTTTTAACTCGATTCCTTCAAGTTCGTATAAAGATTACACGCCTGAAGCAACATAATTCATGGAGACTCAATGCTAATAGTAAGATAACGCAACAAAGTAGCAATTTATAAAGCTGCTTTTCGGTGTAAGTATGTTTGTATTACAATTGTTCGTACAGAAGCTACCGCTGAACGATTTAGTTAATATAGCTGTACATGGAATATCTTCTTCTTTACCCACTCAGGATGCCGTCTAAGATCCCTTGTGCAGATACTGTAACAGAGATGTTATTTTAAAATATGCAGGTGAATATAAATGTAGCAATAGTTATATTAGCAATCAGCCCAGTGATTTGTTTGTCGCCTTTCACCCGAAGGGTTTCAGGTTAGAAACTGGTCAATAGCTAGTCGGTTGTGTCATTGCCCGTGTGTTAACCACTTAACCCCTTGGTTTTCCTATTCTAAGGGATAAAAATGAATGCTTTCTGGTTAAACAATTTTCTACAAAAGGTCGTAGGATCGAAACCAGCGTTTTGCTTGCTGAATGTATACATGAACACTTAGCGAACGTTGTTTGACATAGAGGTTAAGGTTAGGAAACTGTTGCTGTTTTTTCATTTTATTTAACACACTGCAATAGAACGATATTGCACATCAAGTTTGTTTAAAACAATGGTGAGAAACAAGTTACTTACTCGGCACACAGCGAGGTGGGATGCCAGCGTATGCGATGCCATCTTCTGTGCACTGTCCTTGTGCGTTCCCCACCAGCGTGTACCCGGGCAGGCATTGAACAGTGACGAACTCAAAGTAATTGTAAGTCAGCTGAATGGGTGTTAGAATCGCGTTTTCAGGGGTTGACGTCGCGGCGACGCACGCGTTGATTAGAGCACCTGCAAAGAAAAAAATAACTTAGTGGATATCTATGTTTATCCATGTAAATGGAAAACTCAAGGAGGGGGGGTTAACACACGGGTAATCGTCAGATCACCTCGCGCCGACCGTCCGGTTACCGGACCTATTGCAGTGTGTTGTATATGATAGACACGTTCCTTTAATTTGGTAGAACCCATCAATCCACTAGGTTCAGGGAATATCCGTTAAGCGCCCTGCCCAACGACACAACCGACTAGCGAAAGGCCAGTTTCGAATTTGCACCCCCTCGGCTAAAAAGCTACTAACCCACCAAGCTAATCAGTCGGACACAGTGTCGGGTAGCGGTTGATAAAAATGACAATTGTCCACATTACCTTGAGCTGCTCGGCAAGAGAAAGGCGCAGTCCTCCATTGACCGTTAGGCAGACAGATCCCAGTTGCCAATCCGCTCTCGACGAAACCATTCCTGCATTCATATGTAATGGTGTCGCCGGGGAGATATGCTCTCTTGCCGTCCGGTCGGACTCGCCCGTTAGGTGGCGGGTTTGGGGTGCAAGACGCGGTTGGAACAGCGACATCTATGGAGAAAAGGTGGAGATTAGAGGTTTCGTCCGAACATTTCGAAGATTCGACGTTCGGGAGGTTTCGGTTCAAACAATAATGACGTCTCATGCAGGAAATCAAATCCAATTCGAGCGAGAATGATTGGTCGAGAATTGTGGGAGGAATGTGGGTGTGGCATGCGAGGGTGGTTTTGAAATCAAATTTAGCAAACTCAATTTTGAGGCTTTAAATTCTGAACTGCCATAAAAGCCACCTTTTTATGCGGATGATTCAAATGTGATTGCGAAAGAAATAAGAAAGTGACATTTGCAAGCATCGAGGCGGGTTATTACTTATGCATTGGGGTGCGTTTCCAAAGGAGCCGTCACTTTGGCATGGCAACGTCTCGGCGCCCACAAGACTGAACCCGCTATTGCAGCCGTACAGTATCATTTGGCCCACAGCCCAAAACGTCGATTCGCCCAAAATAAATCCGTTGGATGGCGCTGCCGGCCTCCGACACCCGGCGGGGGCGACCGTCACCGGAGACACTGCAGCATAAAGCCGGGATTGTGGGAAACGAAAATTGAAATTTGTCGGTAAGTTGCAGTATCGCAGACCCCGCATTTTAGAGTTTTACAAACATTTTTAATAAACTGGAAAAGCGCACCCCAATGCGTAAACACCACACCAACATCATTCTTACCTAGAACGCATCTTGTGACGGTGGTTTGGAAGGTTCCGTCTCGTTGACAGAGAGTGAAGGTGTCTCCAGCTACGGCATACCCCGGTTGGCATTGGTAGGTGAACACGCTACCTACCGGAAAGGTTGCAGTGCTTGGGACGCCGAAAGGTGGCACCGAAGGGTTTCGGCAGACGACAGGGGCGACAGGTGGGGGGAGGGTGGTGGTTCTCAGGGGCGGCGGGGCAGCGGTTTGGACGATCACTGGCTGAACTGGGACTGGAAATTAAACAATAAAAGTTTAAAATGACGTAAGAAAAAGTTTAAAACGTGTCTTAAACATAAGAGGTTTAAATGACGAATAACAGTCTACGTTGATTAAATGAAACGAAATTTTACAAAAATTGGTCCTTTAAACTTGTATATTATTGTACCCTATTTTTGGTTCTAAAATGACCATATTCAAAAGTGTAACCGAGAAATTTAAGGATCAACGAAATATTGATATACCACGTCTTGATTTTGGATTAAAAAAACAAATTGAAAATAATTAAATGTATGTTACTGTAAAACAACAAACTGAGACAATTAATTTGTACATACCTGCCAAACAGAAGGCAGTTAATTGATTGAATTGTCCGTTTTGCTGGCAAACAACAGAAGGATTTCCCTGTATGCGGTAGGGTTGGTTGCATGAAAACGTCACAACATCGCCTTGCGTGTAGACGTTCTTTTGCCCGGCGGAAATATAACCATTCTGGAGCCCTGGCGGTGGTGGGCACGTGACTATGGTGACGACGGGTCTCTGGCTTGGGACAACTACTGGCTGCACTGGGTTGACTCTTGAGATGGCTGCAAAAATAAAATTTATGAAATATGATCTATTTTTAAAATATGTCCCCTGTTAAAGGTGTCATATGATTTGTGGACAATTTAAAAGATGAAAAGCCTCTATGAAGTGTGTCCTTGTGCAGGGTAGGCCTACTTAGCAGATATTGTCTAAACACAGTGAAATAATAGGTTTTACTGTGTGTTTTCAGTCCAGGATTTGAACATGAATATCCTAAATGTAGTGTTCTAATATATAACCCGGGTCTATCAATCGTGGCCTCCTTCATTCTAATACTTTCCATAGCGAGTGTGCGGTACATGCTGTTGAAACCATTAAAAAGGCACACAACACTTACAGGTGCACTGTGGTGCGGGTGGTTGGTATTGTCTGTTAGATTGGCAGGTGATGGTAGAACTACCGAACATGGAGTATCCATCATTGCAGGTGTACGTAATCACGATCCCAACAGGGTACGACAGAAGATTTGGTTTATCGACCGAACCACCGAAGGGAACAGGTGGTGGTGGGCAGGCACCGCTAGGTCCTGGGGAAGTGAAGAATATTTAGATAATGGTTATTATTTATTTAATCGAAACATGGGTCAAAAAATTGGACGATGAGTTTATTTGTACCGGTCAAAATATCTTAAGCAATCGAACGCAGAGAAACCTCGCGCAAGATTGCGAAATATAACCGGTCGGTCGAGAATTAAAGAATACTTAGATAGATAACAGTTCTTATTTATTTTATCGGACACATTCCATGACGGGCTCGTTAATAATACGGTTTTTGAATAGGAAAAAGGACATAGATTGACCGCGTATAGGCCATTCGGTTACATGACCATTCTCTTATATGAATTGGTCGCAATAACCATTAGGCGACACAAAATTCTACTTTGCTTTTTTATCCACGGAAATAAATTCGAAACGATTACTCACTGACACACTCGGGCGGGTTGTTCGAGAACCTTCCGTTCGCAAGGCACGTTTGGACCGCAGGCTCGGTGAGCACGAAACCGGGGTTGCATGTGTATGTGACCCTGTCACCAGTGTTCCATGTGAAGTCACCTTCGGGGCTTACCCCTCCGTTGACTGGGGCGATGGGGGAGTAACATGGGGTGTCGGATCCTGTGTCGGGTTGCTGGGTTGGCACTGTGGGTGGTGGGTTCATTTAAGCATATCATACAGCTAGAACAGGCAGCAAAGACTCGGTTAGTTTCTTGTCTTTTGCTGTCTTTGGATTAGAAGTTAATTAAACGATTATTGTTGTTTTATATGAAGAATTAAACATACAAATAAATTGAAATCTAAATATGAAATTGTTCTAAATTCAAGCACATGCTAAAATTGTAATATACATCAGGAACCAGTATATAACGTTATGTTAATTGCACAATTCTATTAGGTGATATGTTAGGAATCACAGTTTAACAATGTTTGTATGGGTGATATTGATACCATGCATTATAACGTAGTAATAATCTTAAAATGAATAGATGACTGTAAGTGTCTTAATCAAGTTTTTTTACTCTGCCAAGTTTCGAACCCATAATAATTCCGTCATTTGGACCGTTTTAGGACGGTATATAAATCGGTCGCGTTAATTATTCAGCCACATGACCAGTGGTTCCCAACCTTTTTTAGTGTCGAGGCCAAATTTCAAATTTTAGAATACGTATGGAGCCGCATGAAAACACTCATGAAAACATGAAAACACACTGCTTTAAGAAAACAGTGACGTAACAATAGCAGCCTTTTCACAACTTTTCTTGCCTCTAATCTTAACTATAAAGTAAAAACTCTTTTCCCAGCCTTCAAATTAAGCAAGGGTAATTTTCGAATACTAATTTCTTTTTATTATTAGAATCAGATTTTTCTAATATTTTTAGGGGATTTTCAAAGGTCAATGAGAACCGCAAGAAGGCTAGCTGGGAGCCGCATGCGGCCCTTGGGAATTACTGCACATGACCGTACAACTAGATCCAATGTTCATTAAATGAAAACTTTTACATTCTTGCTTCCTTATATCTTATATGAAAATAGCAATTATAGTTTATATTAAAATACGGCGAAAAGCGCTTTATAGTGTAGCATGTTTTATATAAAAAAAGACTTAAGAAAGAATGCTTATATCAGTCGTACAATGTGCGATACTTACAGGAACATAAAGTGATGGTGGCAGACCAACGGCCAGTCGGGAGACATACGACAGAGTTATCGCCTGTGAGCTGGTAGCCCTGGTTGCACGTGATGAAAACCCTCGTCCCCGGGGCAAATGTGATTTGGTTCGCGGCGACGCTGATCAGAGCCCCGTTGACTGGGACAGGAGGCCTGCCACACCTGATCGGAGCTGCTGTTGGTGCTTGGGTGGTGGTGCGAGGGGCAACTTCTGAGTGAAACGTTACGGATCAGTGAGAAGGAATATCAGTGGGACATTCTAAGCATGCTGGGCATGTTTTGACTCGGATTTACAAATTGCATAGCAAGATATTCGATGTGCATACATAGAATAATTGTTTATCTCCGTGAATGGGAAAACGCAAGGAGGTTAACACACTGGCAATCCAAAATTGAAGGAAAGCGTAAATCATACACAACACATTGCAATAGCTCCGGTAACCCGACAGTGGGCCGAGGTGATTTGACGATTGCCCGTGTGATAACCCCCTTGCTTTCAATCGAAAGGTTGCAGGTGCGAAACTGGTCGCTAGCTAGACGGTTGTGTCCTTGGGCAAGGCACTTTACGGACATTGCCTGAACCCAGCGGATTAATAGGTTCTACTAAATTGAAGGAATGTGTCTATCATATACAACACACTGCAATGGCTTCGGTA
>CH002446.1:20960-78108 GCA_000149265.1 Ciona savignyi | reverse complement strand
TACTGCACGTTTATTTGTATCTTAATTCTAAATACCAGCTTATCACAGAAAGACCTATTCTGTACCAAATAAAAATTTTAGAACATTTTATTAATTTGATTGTCAATGTTAGTTATGAATATAGTTTAAAAGTATGTGACGATTTTTTTAGAAAAACATCACAGAATTTCAGTTTTGCAAAATGGGTTCGTTCTTCATATTTAAATGGAGATTTCAATATCCGCATGCATCTACATGCATAATGAATGTTGAATATATACACGGTGGGATTTGTACAAGAGCGGGACTAGGTAAACCCGTGGCACTTTCATTATAGGGGTTATTCCGCGTTATTTTAAGTTTAGAATAAAAAAAACATTTACAATCATAGACTGTGGCAGCAAACACACTAGTAACCCTGTACAAGATATTAAACGAGTGTGCTTTGGATTTGTAAACGTCACTTATACGTCTGTGATAGGTGAATTCGTTCACATCCAGCCTTATTGCATCGACATATATTGCTCCATAAAACATTAAATGGGTAATGGTTGTTACAACACTTTGTTTAAAATTCTATACAGATCGAAATATATACAACAGATAAAGTAGTTTGTGTGAAATTAATGTAATTTTCGATCCCTAAAATTCACTGTGACCCCCAGTTTAATAAAAATGAAATAATATAGAGTTGTCACAAAACTTCAACTCTGTATGACGAAAACCGTGGAATATTTCATGTCTTCGCTCAATCTCTCTCGACGTAGCCCGGCAGCACTTCGGAAATATTCGTAAAGTTTCGGCAAATTTCGGATTTATCAGCGCCAGGAACACTAAGCGGTGAGGATTTCAGGTATTCTGAGTAAGCAGGAGGGTCATCGGGGAATACCCGGTCATCGGGGAATACCCGGTCATCGGGGAATACCCGGTCATCGGGGAATACCGGGTCATCTTCATGGACCGTAATAGTGAACACTGGGTTGTCTTCAGGTGTTGCATCAGGGGCGATTGGATCTTCCGTTTGTTCCGCATCATTTGAGGTACGTGACGTCATGGCTTCTTCTCTTCTATGTTTATGCTCAATGTAGATTACAACAGCAACGATCACCATCGAAGTTACAACAATGCTGATTGGAATCAGCCATAGAAGTAATTCGGGATTCTGCATTTCGTCTGACACATAAGTCCATCAAAACTATGTACCGAACTTTTGAAGTTAAGAATATGGTACAGACATCAGATGCATATGTAGCAAGTAACCTGACAATAATGAACCAATATTACTTAACAAAACGTAGAGTTATTTGGCGCATAAAACAAATAATGATTTAGCTATTTATGGAAAGTTTGCTTACATACATAAATCGTTAAAGACATCTAAAAAAGGGAAACTAACTATAACTGTGTTCCTATTGCTAAGCCAATCACTTATTTTAGTTTTTCCCGTCTGCGTTTCCTTTTTATACGGGTAGCGCAATAAAGAAATAGTGTTTAACAAGTTTAAAGACATAGTGTGTTATTAGTACTGATGTGTATTAGAGCAAGTAAGGGAAAATTACTAAGGATATACAGATGAATCTATTCATGGTCGTATATTTGTATTGTGGTCGCACATTACGATAGAATCAAATGACTGTGGAAAACATGGTAGAAAAAACTCCCTATTTTTGTTGGATATTCCTGTACATATACTGCACAGTGGTTGTAGCGGAAAATATGCGGTTCCGCAATATGAAAATATTGGAAAGCGATTGGTGGTTGCTCAAAGAAGGAAAATTCACACTGGGTTGGAATAAGAAAATAAAGATTCAAAAAATAAAATCTCTAGGTCTAGATTATGACAGCAAGGAAATATATTGGACTAAATTATGTAAATTTTAATCAGTAATTACACTTTTCTTATACATGACTTGATTTAAATAACCATGAAGTGTTTTGATGAGTGATAGCTTATAATACAACCGATGGACATTACAATATAAACATAAAATCACACTTATACGCGTTTCGTACCAAATTATAAAGCTGTTAGCTAATGTGTATTGGGTGTTAGACACATTTATTTGATCGGTAAAACAAAACTATATAACTGCATCGTATATAATGCATAGCAAGATCTCACGTGACTGTGGTGTTGTGAAGATTGTTACAACCTCCCTGTTTTTCTAAACACCGGGAGGGAATGTGACAAACCTGGACAAATATTGGATATTTGGAGGAACTAACCAAGGGGAATTCTTAGGAATACTTTAACATTGTTTGCTTATCGTGTTTGACAAAGAGCGTTACTAGTTCCTTTCGATATTTGTACAGCAAACTATATTTCGTGAAATTAATTATTCAAATACGCAAATTTTCACATCAAGCGATTTATATTTCCCTCAATTAATTAAGCCTTTTTCCTTGAGCCAGCAGCCAAAAATATTATTGGCACATAACCTATAGGCTTATCTGAATTAAGCATAAAAAAAGTCACGTTTTCGGATTATCCATTTTTCTCCAATGTCTTTTTTATATCCGTTATGTTATTGTTTGTACAATTATAATCACACAAAAAAAAACTCAAAATTAAGGTATTAATATTGCTGGATTTTATACCTTTATACTGGTTTATAAAACTATTTCAAAATTTTAAAAAACGGTAACATTATAGCCCCAATAGCGCGGAAAATTATAAAAAGTCAACAAATTATACATATATAGAAGACTTGAAATTCTCGTAAAGGTATTGGCGGGAATTTTTAACATTTGTTTAATTTCCATAAAATTATACGACTTGCTTTGTTTCCGAATAAGAGATCTGTTGATATTGTGACGTAACACTGTCTATTCAGAATGACAAAAAAATCCAAAATGACTTGCATTTTCTATTTTAAAATACTGTAAATAATTTTTTAAATTTGAAAAGTCGTGTAATTTAATTAAATCTTCCGTCATGTGATATTACAAAAAAAAACAACATTACATTACTACTCTTTCACTTATTGGACAGAAAACTTTGGTTTAATTAAACTTTTTTTATTAAGTTTTATTTATTATCGTTCATGATTGATATCCTAATACACTAGATTGAAAAGTACGAAATCATTTGTGTTCTTAATCAAGGCACTTGTCGGATATCATCTGAACCCAATGGATTGGTGTGTTTAGCGAATAAACACACAAGTCACTTTAGCCATAACAGTAGAACTGTCTCAATCATATACAACACACAGTTTAGTTTAGTTTGATTTATTTATTTTTTGCCCCAGTATTAAAATGGCAATCAAATCACGACACGGGAACAGGAAAAGACGGCAAAACGAAAGGTCGTTAAAACACACCATTTAAAAAAGAAGGATATAATTAAATAAATATAGCGGACGCGGCCGCCAAACCTAGGCGAAAGAACAATAATGAGCAAACAAAATTTATTTTAAACCAAAACAACATAGAATCCTGAATACTGCAATAACACTGGTAACACGTTGTGAAATGATTGGCTGTGTGATGGAGCCAACTGATTTTTCCATTCACAGAGGTAAACACGACCGATTGTTTACGATCTTTGTAAGATTTATCGTCGCCATTATTGTTTATATTATATCGATGTCACGAGGGAATAAGATCGCTATTGTATTCCCTTTTTTCCCACAATTTCACTGAACTATAAAACGCTAGTTTTTTACTGCCTGAGCATTATCGTGAGGTAATCGGTCTTTTGGTAGTATGTTTTGGAATTAACGGTTAGAAAGAAGATGTGTATGACGTGCTTTGGCTCCTGTTCAGCCACAATTTGGTAAATATTGGTTTTATTTCTCAAACTAGTAATTTTTGTGATAATTAAATTGTACATATATTTTTTCCTAGAAAACCGTCATTTCAAGACCTTTCGTTCCGCCATCATTTAAATTCGAATAAATTCACCAGTTTTGGACAATGACGCGTTATTTCAAACTCTGAATAAAGGACGCCGTCTATAAGCATACTGCAACCTCTCATTAAGACAGGTGTTAGGAGCCAGCACCTTGTCGGGAAGTTACAATCTTGTTTCATTAGATAGTGTTTACTAGTAGTACACCATCCAACGTAATGAATGATAAGCATTGATGCACTGCCACCAACACAGAACACATGTTTGACAAAATCCCAACAACGAGTCAATATACGGAGTCCTACCACACATCAAACACTGCACCTATTTCTCATATATCGTGTGTATTTGTTCACTCGGTGAACATTAACTAGAGAACACGGGATACATGCTCAGTCATATATAGAAGGGGTGTATTTGAACAAAAATTGTTAATTCGAACTTTCAGATGTGAACAGGCCTGCTTATCAATACTGGGCTAAATAACTAGGATAAGTTAAAGTTAACTTTTACCATTTTAAGGCAATTTTTTTTGCTTTTTAAGGCAAAAATGAGATTTTAGGGAAAGATTATTCAAATGATTTAAAGGCAATTGATTTCTAAGATTTTAGGAAAAGATTATTCAAATGATTTTAAGGAAATTGATTTCTAATATTTAAAAAAAGGTTATTTAAATGATTTAAATGAAGGCAAGTAAATTTCTGAGATTTTAATTCAATTAGATTTCTAATAATTAAATAAAATTAATTTAAACGTATTTGGTGTAATAGATAGGCTTGGAGGCTAGATTTATGTTTCTTGTCAGATATGGTATAAAAGGTTTGATGTCAACAAATATATAACTGGTTTTATATATTTTCAATTGGATAAACGAGTTTATGTTTTCCTTATTTCCTTGTGTTGTTGCAAGCAGTGTCAACAAAGCGAAATAAGTGATGAGAAAATGCTTTCTACCACCGAATAGATTGGTGGATTGGTATGTCTCTCAGTCAAAAGGGTTATGGTTCAAAACTGATCGCTAGCTTTTTTACTGTTATTTTAACCGAGCAAGTTTTGAGACTATAATGGGATCGTTACTCGGACTGTTTTTGTATAGTAGTCGGTATATGTATCGGTTGCGTTAACCATTTGGCCACACGACCGTACTGTTCGTTGTGGTCTTTGAGGATGGCACTTAACGGAAATTGGGCCTAGTTGATTAATGGGTTGTACCATTTCGAAGTAACTTTATAATAAAATACAACACACTAATAGCTTCGGCGACTGCTGGTGCGAGTTATTCAATGGAAACCATGATACATTCATCAACGAGCCTTCCCCCGCTCATTTAACCTTCATGTTAATTCTAAGGTTAGGTAAGAAATCCAACCTTTACCTCGCTTTACCCATTAATTAATTCATTATTAACCGGTGGCATTATTACCTCCACAGCTGCCTAATAAATAGGTTAAACATGGATATGACTACAATATCAACACCGCCTTCCCTAAACCCACCATCCAGCAGTAACAATCAATGGTGGGATATAATCGGACCTATTATTGCCTTCCTTTTCATTTTCATCATTCTGGCGTCATGCTGTAAATGTATTCTCCAATCATGCGGCAACTGTTGGCCGTTCAGCAGCAGACAGAACGAACACGATTTAGAACAAAGAGTTGGGAATGACAACTCAGTTTTTAACGCTGATGAGGACCTTCCTCCGTCCTACTCTGTGACCCGGTTGAGTCCCGATCCCGAGATGTTCCGGGTTGCAGTGGTGAGCGAGTCATCGGAGAGCAGACGAACTTCAACCACGGTATCGGAAAAGCTGCCATCCTACGCCGAGATAGTGGAGGAAAAGCGACAAAAGGAAGAGCACCACCACGCGGCGAACGAATCCACGCAAACTCTCCACGTGGTGGAGGAAGCTTCATCTCCTGACGTAATAACGGATGTCGTCACGCCACCACACGTCATAGTAGACGATCTAGAACAATCTTCTAGCGACGAAGACACCCCGCCTCCCCCACCGTACACGCGATCAGAACAATGACAACAACCTACCTCTCACTGTTTTTTATTTGATTTTCTTCCCTTTTCTAATGCACTTTTATTTTGACTAAAAATTCGACGGCTATTTATCACTTTTGCAATGATCACGTGAGCCTGAAAATTTTGCTTCGATCTATTTATTGCGCAACTTATATTACAATAATTTAAAATATTATGTTCCCTATATTTTCATGAGGTTTCAATTTCATTGTGCAGGGGGTTTCCCTTTAGTGATAGTAGTTCAAGAATGAGTTTTCCATGATGATCATGTAGTACAGTCATTGCCTATATGTTAAAAATAGGCTTGGTAACTTTGTATATATGCTGTTATTTAAAAAAAACAAGAATTGTATCACGAAAGGTTACATTCACACGAAACTTAAATGCTAGCCATTCTCTGGAGCTCCCACAGTAATATTTATAGAGTTCGAACGGTTGTGTGGCCGAATGGTTAAGGAACCGATTCATATACCGAGTTAATACGAGTTATAAAGAGACCAACAAAGGTATTCCATACAATAATAGTTCAGTAAAGAACTATTTTGAGCTTAAAATTTACCCTGAAAAATGTCTTCTAACATTGTGGAACAGAGTGCGTTATTTGCGCTTTCAGTACCCGCTGTATGTGACCGTCGCAGGTTTGCAGGTTTATTACATCACCAACACATAATCTGCGCTCAACAAATAAATATGTTATTTGCGTTCACGTTATAAGTAGCATATGAGACTGTTCAAACAAATCTATAAATAAACTGTTTGACGTTTGGTCTGCTGAGAGAGATGACGAAAAACGCAATTCGAGAGTTTCCACTATTTACAAAAAGTGGGGTTTACTTATTTGTATTTATTAGAAGTCTTTTATAATTTATTTTCTAAATATGAAGTCCTTCTCTCATATTTTCTTTACTAGTTTAACAGAATCAAATATTTTACCCAAAAAATAAGGTTAATTATTTTTATTTTATTTTTTACATAGCCAAGTTTCGAACCAATATTTGGGTATGTTTTTAAATCGCATACTTTGTAAAAATCGGTCACGTGAACCATTCGGCCACACGGTAAATTATCCTGTCAGTCAAAAAGGTCACTCACAAACAAATATTAAATATTGAAAATGGATTTGCTTTTAAAATAAGGAAAATGCTGTTCCAATGCCACGAACTTTACACGTTGTTTTTTTTCAAAGCTGCATTCCCAAAACTACAACACATAAACATTTAAAAGATTTACATACACGGTTTTATTGCCTTTCGGATGGTTTTATGGGACATAGACTTGTTTTTACGTGGGTAAAGAAATCAAACAGAAAACATCATTACATGCTCGTTGTGTCCGGTTGGTCTTTGTCTACTATCTTTATTAATTTACTTTGACCGATTAGCGGCGGGTTGAAAAATTTAAACAGCTTCAAAATAAGAACCCGCTACAGTTAAAGTTGATTTGTGTTTTGTACTTATGTTTACTTATATGTAAGTTATCTCGACACTCTCTCGTTTAGTGGGATTTGATTAATTGTGGCTAAACAAACTTGGCACACGAGTCAAAGTCTATTGTTGGTTATTCAACTTTGCATTTCGTATGTTTTCCAAGAAACATATTCATTGCGACAACAACCCGCACTGTGATAGCTCGCGTTGAACAAATACGTGATTTGTGTCAACATTACTTAGAAAGTTGCATCGCGAATTCACGAAAACAACGTCCGAAGTTGTGTCCTCTTGGCCGCACGTTCACAAGTTGGAAACTGATTCACCTTAAACCGAGTTCATACTCGTAAAGGTCAAATCAATCCGGACAGAGATACTATAGGCCTTGTGTTTTTGGTGCGATTTTCCTCGTAAACGTTAAATTTGCGACAATGCTGTTTATATGATGGCCACAAACAGGGCAATAAAAGGGATAAAGTCGATTTTACGAGTCTAGCGACCTCGGGAACGTGTTTTGTCGCTCTGTTACCATCCAAGTCATTGTGACTGGCGATGAAATTCTCCACACTAAATGTCAATCAAATTGAAACGATCGCTCCCAAATTTGCCTTGGGATTAAAATAACGGCCGAACTGCCACATTTCGCCCGGGTCACTGACCCAATGAAGGTGTTCCTTTGTGGGTGAAAGTTAATCATTAATTTCTCATGATCCAAATTGTATAAATTAGTTGGATCTCCCACAAGCACCACATTTACAAGCCCGCATAGGAAGGAAATATACTTCTTAGCTATATACCAAGTATCGGGAGCCAAAATATTTCTGGTGGTTTCCCCAAGTAGAAACTTTGTATTATTATTGTCAATAGCAATATTCGAGTTATACCAGCGATTCTCGGGTTCAAGAGCAATTGTAGAAATCTCATTATGAGCGGAACCGAAGTTCCAAGTCTCCGATCCACGAGCCAAGATTGGTGGTGCGGACACCAGGAATCTGAAGACAACTGCGAAGTCACGTGGTATGCGCAGTTAACAATCTGCGCAGTAGTAATCATGGCGGCGGCATTTATCATCGCAATCGTCATAACTCTGTGTTCGTCATGCTCAAGAAGACGAGCACGTCATCATGACGTCACGACTTCAACGAACGCTACGTCATCGCAAATGCCGCGTCCGGACTCGTTGCCTAGTTACAACCAAATCGCGGGAAAATCCTCAAGTTTAAACACAGTGACACGTGATCATTCGTGTGTTGTAGAACTGACGGAGCTGCAGTACTACCTACCGGGTTATAGCGAGTGTGAGAACGATAGACACATTGTAGATGGGATGTATATAGGCACACCGCCTCCCTACCACACCTCAAATCAGCAGTTTCCACAAATCCACCCACCGAACCCTTGATTTGGATTGGATTTTACACTTGCTTTGATTTTTCTCGTCATTTTTAAAGTTTTATTTTATCATTTTTTCTACTCTACATTGTACTTTATATGTGTCATCCCACTAAAGTTTTTGACCGGCCAAATTTCGAACCCATGAAGGGCTCGCTGTTAAGACATTTATTTTGAATATAATTCGGTATGTGTATAGTCGCCTTAACCATTCGGCCAAACGACAGTGGGCTTTATTACTTCCTATATATATAAGCGATTGTTCTACAGTATTTTATTTTTACATTCTCGTTGATTTGTGTCAGGGATATATTTACAATAAACGATACTACAACCAATGGTATACAAAACAGAAATTAATATTGACGTGGGAAATGCACTAACCGATACAAAGTAAGCCATATGGGTTGGTGTATGAATATATAGTAAGTCGGTAATAGAATCATCGATGCCGGCAGCCGAAGGGTTGTGGGATCGAAATCGATCTCCAATTGTCCGTCGTTTCTCTTTAGCAGAAACTTTTTCAAACCATTGAATTAATTGGTTTGCGATAGTTTTCTTTAAACTCATTCGATTTATTTAAATAAGACGGAAAAAAGAAAGGCCGAAAATCGCACCGGTAACCCGGAAGTGGACGAATCTGACAATTTTCCGTGTTATAATGGCCATTGTTTACTATATTTTACGTGGATAAAGATATGTCACCATTAAATTTTTATTTTCACAATGGGAACCAAATTTACCTTTCACCCCATACAACAAGCCTTACATTGTATGGCTTATAATGAAACATTTTATCCAATACACTTGTTTCTGATAGTTATTAAAGTTATCAATGGAATATCTCGTGTAAGAAGTTCTTAGTATACTGTTTAGCACATCGTTTACTTATTGCTTAGCTTAATGCATGTGGGGTTTGTTGCAGGGCAATATGCGTATATATTTGTACGGGAAATGTTGGAAAAATTAAACCAATCTTCATACAATGTTATCACGATTTCAAGCAGTTAGGTTCGCAGTTGTACTAGGTCGTGTCATGTTCCAAACGTTGTTAAAATTCACCGATAAATTGCTCTTGGCTGCTTTAAATGCGTCAAGTGATATTTTGTTCGACATTTTCCGTTGCTTTCTCCACATCCGCACTGTATTCGGCCTCAAATCATTCTCGTTCTCCGGAAGACCGTACATCTCTCTCGGCAGAACCTGCACGTTCGGTGGATTCGGCAATTTCTCATCAGACTTTGAATCCTTGGTCTGGACGGCCGGTGTTTTCGGCAAATAAAGTGAAGCGAGTCGACACTCGTATCGCTTGTTATGTCGACTTCGTACTTCGCGCAGCTGCTTCTTCTGCGCGTCAATTGATGACGTCAAAGCATCCTGAAGTCGCTGCGTCTCGTTATTGTTGATTTCCTTCTTTATCTGTGACGTTGTTTTTTTTATTTATTTCACAGGTTTTGAACTACGAAACATTGAGTCCTGAAGAACGAACTTGACGCAGAAAAGATGTGTTTGTCCAAATACTGTTGTTGTATATCAAATTTTATTCTACATAATACATACATAAGCAAATTCTACATAAGAATCGGTTGCTTTAATCATTCTGCCAGACGAACTATGGTAGGCTACTTATCATTATCCACGATTTAAGTGATTGGTTTAGGCAACGTCCACTTAGTGACAAGGACACAACCAACTAGTTTTGAATCTACAACCTTTAAGCTAAAGTTATGACTTGTTTAATTCAACCATTCAAACCAATGCACCTATTGGGTTAAGTCTTATTTTCTTATTTCGTTGTAACGTATTTTTTTATTTTTTTACCGTGGTTTGTTCTGAATCTATGATTGGCTTGTTACTAAGATGGTTGTTTAGTATTACTTTAAATATGTATAACATTCAAAATAAGAATCGGTCGCGTTAACCATTCAGCCATACGACTGTGCCAAACGCAGATAATTTAAGAAAGGTTGTTAGTAAAACGTCATCACTTGTTACTATAGATCATCATACGTCATCATACGTTTTTATACGTCACCATACGTCTTCATACGTTTTCATGCGTCACCATACGTCATCATACGTCATCATACGTTTTCATACGTCACCATACGTTTTCTGCCGACGTTACTCGGTCCATGATGAGTTTCTCCCTTTGTTCCCTATGACGTCTGCTCATCCTGGAGTAAACATCCAACATCCTCTCGCTCTTCATTCTTCCGAGTTTGCTCATCTTCATCGAGCTTGGCTCGATCCGCAACAGCTGAAGAGTTTTCTAATCATTAGAATCATATTTTAGTTTAGTTTACTTTATTCATTTTTTGCCTCAGTGTTTTTTTAAAGAATATTTATTTCCCCAGTAGATGTGACATATGGTTGGTAGATCACATCATGCAGGCAATCGGGTTAGTGGTTGCAATGAGTAACAAAACCTGAAGGATATTCTTCATATGGTTATAAATCCGTGATTAAGTTAGAGGCCGGAAGTTACCGCACTGGAAGTGCTGGCAAATTCTATCGTATCGTTTTAAACCGCTGTGGTGTTGCGTGGTTGATGCAAATAAAAGGTTTTAAAAATAAAATTTGATTCAAAAACCGCTGATTTTACTTCATATTCTGTTAAATACTAATTTCTATCAGTGAGTTAAATTGTCACATCGTGCACAGATATAGTTTTAAATTTTGGATATTGTAGTGTAAGTGTATATATGCGAATAACATGTTTCTGATGTTTTGTTACATCTCATCAACCCACTAGGATACCATTATACCTTCAAAATAAACCTGTCCCACTAAAAGGTAAAAAATATTCCTTAAATTGTTTACTTTGGGAAAAATTTAGCCTGACAGTATCGCTGTAATGTAGAGCTTCATTCGCATTCCCATTAAGCTGTTCAGCGCAACTTGACCAGTGATTGTCCCTATCTAACATCATGTGTGTCCGTCGTGTAATTCCGACAGCAAATTAACGGTAGCAATTGGAAATATATTCCCATTGACCCACATTATGCTCCACACAACATGCATTTCAAAACAAGTTTGGTAATATACCTGACTTGACGACATCGCTTCATTTTTCGGATCATGACTACCACCTGACGTCATTAAATCATCACCTAGGTCACATCCGGAACCTATAAGTTTTGCCCATGCTCCCAGCCCGGACCTTGCGTTGGCGTAGCTCTTGGCGAAACCATAGGTTCCACGCATAGATGGACCACCGTGGAACCGGGAATCTGGGTTGGTTCGGTTTAAAACAGAAAAAAATGGCAAAACCCCGTAAAATCACGTTAATTATCAAATCATACTAATCATTGGTATAACTATAGACATAAACCTTTTAATAAAGACGCAAATTAAAAATGGTTAAATTGGCAGATGTGGAGTGGTTGGGTGAAAGCGTGGACGGCAACACGACATAAAGATAACTCATTAAAACATCCCTGTTTTACAATTATACAGTTTTATTTATTAATTGAACACGAATTAATTATATAAAGTGTCCGAATTAGAGATGAAAACAAAACGTTCCTATAATCCACCTTAATTGAGATTCACATAAACAATGGACTTACTGCTCCAGACGCCTCGTTGCTTTGGTGCGATGTCGGGAAGTTTTATCACTGCGTTTGCATCTTTTTGGAAGCTCGCGCCCGGCTGGGTCTCGGTTCGAACCTCGGGGGTTACATGTGTTGACGCTTCCCTGATTGCTGTTTCCAATCCTTTGGCTGTGGAAAGCAATAAAATTAAAAATTGTTTTCCCTCGGAAATATGAACACCTTACATCTCGACTTAAATATATTTCGATGGGGATATTTTTCCGTTTACGGAATTAACAGTTTTAAATTACAAGGTTTATTTAAAGAATTAAAAATGTACACAATAACATTAGTGTCGGGATAATAAAAGGCTAGTTTTACGACATGAATATCCTATCTTAATTACCGTGATGTATAATTCTCAGTTTATATGGATAAATGTTCGACTTACGTTTAGGAAGTTGTCCTAAATGTAGTAATCCACGCTTCGAATAGGAATCTGGATCTCGTGCTTTAAACACATGCGACTTGGCTAACTCACTGGTTCTTAAATACTTCGCATCGTATGTGCTGGCCTTGGTGGGTTTGAATTTCGTGTTTTCTGACGTCACAAGATTGATTTCATTAAATTCCGGTTGTATTCTGTAATAAGTTGGAATATGGTAGGATATTCATGTTTAACACTATGTGTGGGGCAACACTAAAATGAGGGAAAGTGGGAAGGAGGGAAACTGCTCACTAAAACTATGGACTATTTTAAACCCTGCCCTAAACACCAATCTCAACCCCAGATTTAACCCTAACTCTTACACCATGTTTAAAACTAACTCCAATGCCCTAATCTTCATTTTAGTGTACAGTTTTCCTCCTTCCCGCTTTCCCTCCTTTTAGTTTTCCCGCTATGTGTGGGATTAATAACACGGAAACTAGTTTTCACATTGGCAGTTGTCATGTTATCTCATAAAAATGACGATTAAAGAGGTGATTGCCGTGTATAAAAATGATTAAGACGTTTGGTTTTAGTTTGACCCATTAAACCATTGCAGGCAATGCCAGCTAAGCGCCTTGGCCTATGACACAGTCGCATAGCCATTGACTGACGCAACCTATTTTGACTGTTTAGTTTAGTTTGTTCATTTTTTGCCCCAGTATTAAATAATTGAAAAGCACGAAACAGGAACAGGAAAAGACGGAAAAACAAACAGGTTCTACAATCTAGGCCAAAGCGCTTTAGTTGAGCTAACCAGTTGGCAATAAATAAACTTGAAACTAATGAAATAAAACCCTATTTAACCACCTCTCTTTATATCCATTGTCGACAAACTCGTCTTTTATGTAACAACTGGTACTATATGTACAATTGTACTTCACAATTTAATTGTTAATCAACAATACTGTTTTTAAATCAAAACACAGTCGCCATTCTTAATCAGAACTAAATTAAATTTTGCCATATATAGCCTACCAATACAATTATATTGTATACACAATGTTTAAATCTAAGTTAGGTTATATTTAAAATATTCCGCGGCTGTCCTTTGAAATGACTAATTAGTTAGAATATATTTTTTCGACTTTAACTGCTAGCCTAGTATTTACATAATACTTACGCGTTAGGGTTAATTACATAACCGTAATTGCCAAATGGAGTGTTTAACAGTTTCACCATTTTCTTTCACACACCAGCACAGCCTACAGTCGCTTACACGTGTTTAAATGAAAGAATCATAATTCCACAATGTTCTTAACCGAGCCAAGGGCATAAGGGATATAACCTTTGACCTGATCGCGCGTATGAAATATCTTGTATGACATTTAATTTTAACTCCATTCAAGTCGAGTATTGGATGTTTCGCGAGTATAATATGATTGGTTTCATGCTGAGATGATTATAGATGATTCTGGGTTTTGAATTACATCAAATCGATTGGGTTCTTTACAAATTAATTTCGAGAAAATTCATGGATCAATCGATATATAAAAAGCTCAACAATAAATTTGAATTATTGTGACATGTTAATAGAACGACGTTGTGAACAAATAAATGTTGTCGACGTGGGTAACTTATTGAGATCTTTATGGTTTTGACGCATTTGTATTGCAGTTGCGTCGTATCTTAACAAAGCATTGCCCAATTAAAGTCTATATTTGACATCTCTTTATAGCTTCCAGCCCCGAGAAATGTACATTTGCTTTCCCAACATAACTTCGTTCGGCCTCCTTGGTTGTAAAAGTATCAGCTTTCACCGACAAGCCTTGTAAAACTGAATCCAAAACACTTACCCAAGGAAAATTATACATCCAGACAATGGACCGAGTTGTACCTGTACCAGGTGAAACAATGGACGCTTCTCGACCAAAGGGTTTAAACAATTGAAGAGATATTAGATCTGCTTTGTCAACATGTTCTTTCTGCTTATTAAATACAACTTCCTAGATAAAGGGCACGACACCAGTCCCGTAGTATACGCTTTATAAGCAAGGCAGGAATATAAGGCGACACAGCACAAGCAGTCTGGCATAAACGAACTTCAGCAATATGAATGCAGTTGAGAGGGTTTATAACTCAAGGGTGAGGACGAGTTCATTGGATTCGCCGCGTCAATTGTCCTCCCCGGCCCGCCATCCACATCTGACCTGTTACTCGCCGCTCAAAGTCCGGGATTCGATCCCTGATCTGCACCCGCTGCCTCCTATATCGATACAAAGGAACCGGGAGAGGGAATATGTCTTGGATGCAATCAAGTCGGATGTTGTGAGTATTAATTTAAAGAACAATACCCTTTAAAAGCTTCGTATATTGTGTAACATTAGATATGCGATTTATTATTAAAGGGCTTGGGGTTTACAAGCATAACTGTTTGTTTAAAAATGTGATTGTCAAATACTTTAGCCACGCTGATGGAAAAACGCACCGAGCACGTTACAACACGGGCAATGTCATATCACCTATCTATGGTGCCCACATTAACCCTATTGGTTTAGGAAATCTTTATAACATGTCTTGTCGTATATGACCCAACTTTTGGTATCCAAGTACCGTCCTTGAGCCCACCGTCGAATTATCGGGACTAATGGAGTGTGTTGTGTATGATTAAGATATATCTTTATGTTCAGTTTAGTATTTTTGCTAAAAAATGACGCAATAACCTATCAAATATAATATGTTTTCTTTCTGGTTTAACACAGAAAGGCAGCATAATTAGAATTTCCGATAGTTTGCTGCTCGCTGCATTTTGTGATATGTGAGAGACTTAGTTGTTTCACTTTGCTGTTACATTTAGTTCTATCATCATTAATTAGTAATCGGGACGTTAGCAAAAATGTAATGGGATTGATGCCAGCCCCTATCAGTTGTATCTTTAGGCCAGTCGGGCGATGCCTGAATTCAAATGATTTAACCAGTTATGTAAAAACTGTAGCAATATATTTATATTATTCAACACTAAACATTCGATGGGAACAACGTAATCGAATATTATACGGGTTAAACCACCCCTGCGATATCCCACTCTCCAAACAACATGACTATCATATTCGTGGTCAATGAAGTTATGCATTCTGGGAGCAATAGAATGGGACCTACTCAGACCCAATAATCAACTCGAGTATAGGATAGGATATTCATCTTTATCCCCGCGAATGGGATAACCAAATGGGTTATCACACGGGCAATCGTCAGAACACCTCGCGCCCATCGTCGGGTTACCGGAGCTATTGCAGTGTGTTGTATATGATAGACACGTTTCATTAATTTGGTAGAACTCATTAATCCGCTGGGTTCAGGCAATGTCCGTATTATCTTAAACAAACAATGAATTCTTCGTTTCAGTTCTTCAACAGCCCATACCACCGTCCAAGACGGACATCCATCATCAGACCTTACAACGCTATGAACGACAGACATTCCGCTGGTTATTTCAGGTCCCCGGTTGTGAAAGAAACTGTTACTCGAACTTTATCGGCCCAGGTAATCTTCAACACATCACACCACTTTAGCCGAAGTCCGTTGTTTTGCCCAAGTACCTGTCACTTTTCTCTGCCATTGTCGTAATCTAAAAAACGCAATTTAAAATCAACATTTTGATTTTGTATATATACTTTTTCCATTGGTCCCAGTTTCGAACCCATGATGGGCTCTTTGCTAAGACCGTTTTTTCGGTATATGTATCGTTCTCGTTAACCATTCGGCCACACGACCGTACTTTCTGGTCCCATATTTTTTTGCACACAGCCCCAACGAACCGTCCTTCCTCCTGAGAAACGAGGTCTGCACCGCATGTCCGCTAGACGGCGCTCGATCCCCACTCCACCCGCTTCAAGGCTTCAGGAGCAGGAACGAAATTTTGTCCTCGACAACGTTAAAACGGAGCGACTTCGCAACAAGCAGAACCCAATCATACCGGAGTACAACGCGGTGGTTGACCCGTACACGCGGAGATACTTTAGACACAAACTAGTACAGAACGTTCTTCGGAAGACAACATACACTCCGCATAGACTCTACCCGACCATCACATTTTATGCGCCAACTAAAAACGACATGGTTGTTTGAGAACAGAATAAAAAAGTTCATATTTTCCAACACAATCAGTGTGAATCAAAATGGGGATATTAATTACATGGGGAAGTTTTGAACCCATGATGTGCTCTTCACTAAAAATATTTATTTATAGAAATCCATAAATAAATTAATCGCGTTAACCATTCAGCCCAAACAATCGTCCTATTGTTCTATTGAACTTAACTGTTGCCAATCAATCGGCATAATCTATAAAAGTAAGCAAATGTACATGGCATTTGTGTTAATTTCTTAAATATATCAGAATTAGAAGGTATTTTCATTATTCATTCGTAGTATTGGCAAATGGAATGTAGTCACAGCCAGCCGATCCGTCCAAAATATACCACATCAAACTGTGTTACGGATTTATAAGCGCTCGAAGCAGACTGTGCTGCTAAAGCAGTAACATGTGTTACATTTAGCAATTTTAGACAATTTGTAACATAGATTTACTCCCGAAAAAAACAGTTTGACTTGACCAAGAAAGTTCGGATTTTAAATGTCCGCAAAATTAGCACATGAGAATTCATATGGTCGTCCTGGCGTTTATTACCCGTGTATATAGCAATTTTGATACCATATTCGCAAGAAATGCATTTCAGTTAATCCAACCCGGCTGAGTTCATGTTATTATCTCCTCATGACATCTTGACACTTAAAGCAGTTATTTACCATCCGCCACCTGGAAAGGAAAACCAGTGGCAGGTGGTTGGTTAGATATATGCTTAGACTAGAATATTGACGAAAGTTGGTTGAAACAAATGGATTTATGGGTTGAACAAAACCGTAGCACGGTTTCTATCTTATGCAACTTCTTAAATCGGCAAATAGCAGTTGCCCTCATTCAGGAATAAGCATAAAACAAGTATCATGTTACAAATTGTTGAAACGATTGTGTAAAATATAACTACTTCTTTAATAAGTAGCAACGACTTTGTTATAAATCCCAGAAGATTTGTAATGACTCACAAATCTAGTACTTCCCCTAATTGTGCTATTAATAACTCATCGGCAAGAGCTTAACATAAGGACTCATTACAAACAAAATTTGCTAAGAAAAAAAAAATGTTTTGAAGATAAGCCTGCTTTGTTTAATATTACAAATTACAACAAGGATTCATTTCATACTCAAATGTATTTCACTGCATTTTTCAAAAACAGAAAACAATGTAATGTATTATTCAGTATATCCATGAGACCTTTATAAATACACTGCAAATTTGGACGTGTGATTATACAACTCCAATCAATAAAAGGGAAAATGAATTATTTTCTTAATCTTATTTGTTCTCTCCGCCAAAAAATAACAACAAAAACTACACTGCAATTTGTACAATAAATGAAATAATTCAAAACATTGAAGTAATGTGCATTGGGAACAGAGTAAAAATGAAACAAGTACGTCATAAATGATTTGAAGTTTGCTTAGTACATTGAAGATTTGGTATCGACATAACAATACATAGTACGAACAGGGGATAATATAAACTTTGAGAAACTAGAGTTCGGCATTTAAGCAAGGGAACCTGATAGCGCGCAGTATCTACGTTGTTGGAAAAGTGACAAGACGTCACTTCCGGGATAGCTAGCAATAGTTGCAGTCTTGTGGAAAGTGTTTTATAAACAGTAAAAGTGCGTTCGGCGGTTCTATTATCGTTGCGTTAACTCACAAGGTTCTACAGCGTGGATAAACGACCGTTGTGTTTATTCTGTGTTAACTCACAATCGCGTCAATCGATTATAGATGGAGGCTCTAACAACGCCGCGAACCTATACACGGGCAAGCACGTGACAGCGGGTTTGAAATTACGACGGCCAATAGTGAAATAAAGGTGTTTAAATCGAACGTTCGATTATTGTCCGAGCATAGACGGCAATCGATTATCAGCCAGGAAACGCGACGAATCTTTTAAATCGCTCAGTTGACGCTGATTGAAGTAAAAGCGCTCGCTCGGTTGCTCTAACAAGTCCAATTAAAACCTGGCCAAAGTCCCAACCTCGGATAAGGTTGTAAATTATTTAACCAAGTGATCATAACAGGGGAAATCCCTTGTGGCAGGAAGAGAATAAAACGTTAAAGCAAAGTACAAAAATGAACAACATACAATTGTGTAATTACCAAATAAAAAGAGGCTGCTGTAACATGGGCAGTATAAAACAACACAAATCCATGCATAATCAATACTGCATGGTAGAATGGATTCCCTTTAGTATAAGAAATAATGGATTTTATCTTAGCATGGTGGCTAGTTATCAAAACGCTCCATATTCATGTAGAGGAATCAATTGAAAATGATAAATTGAAAGGAAATCCTGCTCAATGACAGTTTGAAGTCGTTCAATCATGCAAAGAATGGATCTTTCGGTTAAAGCAAAAGAAGATTTAGTATAGAATTGGTAGATACTGCAAGTGGATGCATACTCAAGCTTTCCCTGGGAATTGGTAAGGGGGGACAAAGATTTCACATGTTTCATTTTAAAGAAGGAATGAAATAAAAATGATTAAGTTCTAAATGAAAAATCACAGCAAAACACAGATGAAGAGACACAGCAATGATAGATGTCAAACATACACAATAAATCACGATATCCTGTGACAATGATGAATCATTTTATAACGTGGAGCTGATTACAGAGACTTAGAATGGGTTTCGGACAAAATAGCTACAGTACCTATTTTAAAATCATCTAAGAAAATGTTAAAATATTGCACCGTAACAGGAACATGGGCAAAACACAAGATCACAGGACAGAACTGAATAAATACAAAAACAACATTAAAGCTTTTTACTATTCTAAATATATCCGGTGTGTGGTGTCTCTATGCAATGCGCCGTGCATAACTTATTGCACATTCCCAAAGCATAATTAATTAATGCACCGCGCCGAAATAGTGGGAAGGCAGGTGTGACCACAGCTTGGCTTTCTCATGTAGGTAAAGCTCATTTAAATTGGAAACATTAGATTTTATGGCCATGGCACAATACAGGAAATCAAAAACATATTAATCCTGCAATTGTTATTCAGCATAATATCTTTCCTAATAAATCCCAAAGAGATTTATGCACCACATTTTTAGTATTTTCATACAAAACCAACTGTTAGGTTGATGGGAGTGCACCTTCATCTTTAATATACAATTATAAACATTGATCCAAGACCAATTTTTCATAACTTTCGTACTGGTGGATAAACACCAATTCACCACACTGCCACATGAATAATATCATTATGTTCCATACTTCGCTACCATGTTCATACTTCACTTACATTCGTGCTATGATGATGTTTGTTTCCTTTTCGACTGCTTCTTTTCATATTTCTCCCTCAGTTTCACGCTGACGGCGCTAAAATTGCTCGCACTTTTTTCCATCTCTTCAGTCGCCTGCGCGGTCTCGCTTATTTTATCCGATCGTTCCAACATTCCGCGCTTGAGCTTCTGCAGCGCGTTCAAAGACTCCGCCTTGTCCTGTGCGTCCTGCGTCCGACCTTCCTCTACCGACTCCAATGAGCTCCCACCCTGGCTCTTCTTACTGGTGTGGAAAATGGTTTTCCGTGTCCGTTTGCTGCCCCCCGGACTTATCCCACCGCTGTCCTCCGCGAATATGTCATCGCTTTCTTCTTTCTCGTCAAAACTTGGAATTCCTTTCCTTGCGCTCGATTTTACATCCCCTCTTCGAATTGTGCTTTTAAACGACGAAGTAGATGACGCAAAACTAGATTGGCTTCCATTCCCGCTGCTACTAACACTGCTTAGCGATCGGTGGGTGTCACACAGTTCGGGTGGTTTCACATTTTCTTCTGTTGGTTCATGTAGTTCCATCAACACGTTTGTGGTCCCACTTTCATATTCCAGTGATATTGTTTGAATATCCAATATATATTCACCAAGCAGCATATCATGGTGATGCTTCAACACATAATACAGTCGAAATCGGACAGAGCATGTTTTGAAATCACTAAGACTTAGAGTGTGAACACATTCATTCATAAATTTCATGGCCCCAGTTATACTTTCATGGACTTCATACTTTTTACTGTGACCTCTCGTTTCGGATGGGATAAGTTTGGTTCGAAGCTGAATCACAGGTTTCTCTTCCCGCACCACTGACCCAGTAGATTGCTCCTTCGCACAAAGTTTTGCTTCAATAACCTCCATCACATTGGAAGCATCGAGTGCGAATATCTTCACTTGGTTACTTCGTGCCATAATTTTCACACTGGCTTTCAAAACAACGGCTGACGATTCAGTAATGTCATCAGGTAGTTTCCCATCCGCACTCTTCCCCTTAGAAGCGAGGACATTGTATTTTTTTAAGACGCCAACCGCGCGATGGAGTTTTTCACCTTTTTGTTCTCTGTCACCCCCACCCACTTGTTCAGGGGGGCTGGTGATCGGTTCCACTTCAGTAGGTGTGATACCGGTGTCGCTTTGTTCTTCTTCATCCTCGGTTATCAAGCGTCGCTCCTCGGGCTGATGGATCTCTTGTTCACCAACATAACAAGTGAAACAACAACACGTGATTTTCATATTCACATGCTTTCCTAATACAGTCCAACCTTTCAACTGTAAAAAGCAATTAAATGTACAGGAACAAGTTTTGGTCATAATGACTGATACAGCAAAACAGCATTCATTGTATTGAGCATTCTTTTCTCGGTATCTCTAAATACTACAGGATAGCTTGTATCGCTTGGATTGCTTACTATACTTCATAATTTTAAAAGCCTTGGAAAAAAACTTCTCTCACTAAAATAAAGATTAGCCTATACTAATGTTAGGGTTGGGGTTAAGGTTATTTCTGGGGTTGAGATTAATGTTTGGGACAGAGTTAGAATTACTTTCCATAGCAATCTAAGTGATCCAAGTCATCCTGTAGTATTTAGAGGCACCCTTCTTTTCTAACCAAAACCTTCTCAACTGCCACCCTCGCTAACTTATTACAACAAAAAATACCACACCACTAAACAAGTGCAGCTAATATTAATTTAAGACTCAATTAAACAAATTGCAAGTCATTAAATAAAACTACTACACTTTCTCCTACAATTTGTTTCACATTTTACGCCTTTAAGAAATTCAACCTAACTGCAAAGCTGAATTATCGTATTACGTTTAACACTAGCAAAAAACAAAACCGACGTTCTAATCAAAACAAACCGACTGAAATATTCCTGCAAATGCCATTTCCGCTTTATCATAAACGTTATATTCTAACGATCAGTCTGTTAAGGTAGAGATATTTTCCTGCTTCAAGTGTACAATTGCTACAGAAACAGACTGCCTTCAGCGTACGTATCCTAGCTCCGTTGGTGGTGAAAGTATGACAGTCATGTGTTGGGGGAATAATTCTACGATGTTTATTCCTAGAGAGTGGTAAACAAGTATGGCGAGGTGGATTAATACAAGCATTCCTAACATTCACCAGTACTGTTGCGAAACAAGTTATTGTCGTGTTACCTGAGCTAGTCTTAATTAAATTTTGATTGCTTAATATTGTTCTTTCACGTTTGGCGGCCGCGTCCGCTATATTAATTAATTTATATTATTTTCTTGAATGACGTGTTTTAACCACTGTTTGTTTTGCCGTCTTTTCCCGTTCCCGTGTCGCGATTATACTCGTTTGCCATTTTTAAAAACTAAGGGGAAAAATGAATAAACTAGGCCTAAACTAAAACTAGTATATTGTAGCCTACTTTAAACGAAAACCCGTTAACATGTACATTTTTAAACTTATTTGTTTAACTCGTTAATCTACTAAATTAAAGAAACGATAAAAATAGCGATTTAAATTTTAAAACAACCTCTTACATTTTAACATCCAGACGCTTAGGTTGTAGTAAGTTTTACTGCCAACCGAAAGGAGGCTGGTTCGAAGATAGCTAGTCGGCTGTGTCCTCGGTCAAGGTATTTGGCGGACAACCCCAAATCAATGTTTAATAGTTAAAGCAAGGCTGTAGAAATGACTTTATCGTATTCAACACACTGCAATAGCTCCGGTAACCTGACTGTAGGCACACGGCAGTAATCCGTCAAATGGACGACCGTAGGGTAAACCATATTTGAAAAAGTAGAATTCTGGACAATGCATGACTATTTTCATAAGAACATAGGGCCTATATATATATATATATATATGCGCTACCACAATGTTAGGGCTGCAAACATTGTACGATACTCATGCTAAATCACCCGCTCGTGCTAACGTTGTACGATCGGCTAAGCCAGTCAATCAACAATGCAAAGCCACTTAGTAAGTATAATCCAGGCAACAAACGCAACCAGTCAGTAGTCAAGGATTCTATATAAAAATTCACCAGGCTTTTTTTCTCTATGACATTTTATATAAATCTATGATTACATGTGCGAAATCGCCTGCTTTTATATAATGTTGGAATGTAGTAATTTTCGCAGCATGTGATCTCTAACCAATTCGGATTCAGCACAACGGTGACCGTTGAACGGTCAATAGGTCCAAGAAAGTTCCAAAACTCTAGAAAGTTCCAAGTCGTAAATATTATTGATAACGAAAACGCTCTGTTACATCATAATTTATCCGGCCCGTTGGTCTAACGGTTAAGTGAGTCGCCTTTCAATCGAAAGGTTGCAGGTGCGAAACTGGTCGCTAGCTAGTCGGTTGTGTCCTTGGGCAAGGCACTTTACGGACATTGCCTGAACCCAGCGGATTAATGGGTTCTACCAAATTTAAAAAAGGAAAGTGTCTATCATATACAACACACTGCAATAGCTCCGGTAACCCGACGATGGGCGCGAGGTGATCTACCGATTGCCCGTGTGTTAACCCCCTTGGTTTTCCCATTCACGGGGATAAACATGAACATCCTATTCTATCATAATTTCATACAACCTTGTAGTACAAAATATGCGCACGGTATGAAATAGCAATGTTTTGTATATTAGCAGTGTGCACAGAACGATTAAAGACGCAATAAAATTCCGAAATTCGGATATTTGAGCATTGTTTTAAAATTTTCCCGGCAAAATTTAACCCTAAATTCCGGACATGTCTGGAATTTTCCGAACGGTATGGAAACCCTAGGAAGCTAAAGGTGGTTAAATAGTGAGAGAATCCTTCAGACCGAAGGTGGCCTTTCGAAGTCATCTAATAGTATGTGCGGTAGGCCTCTATATAGGCTATAGAAATAAAAAAGAAACATGTTTTTAAAGGAAACATTGTAAAAACATACTTTTTTTAAAAGAAACGGTTTTTTAAAAATGGCTAATCGTTAGACAGGACAAGCAGGAAACAATTTATTAAGTCAGCTATTAAAAACAGAAAGTTAGGTTTGGTCGGTTTAGTCTGGCGGTTAAGTGCGTCGCCTTTCAATCGAAAGGTTGCAGGTGCGAAACTGGTCGCTAGCTAGTCGGTTGTGTCCTTGGGCAAGGCACTTCACAGATATTGCCTTCACGTGGATAAACATGTATATCCTACCCCAGGTACGATGTAGCCGAATGGTTAACGCGAACGATAAATAAACCGACTACACAAAAACGGTCATAGTGAGAAGTCATAATAGGTTGCAAACTTGGCTAGGTAAAAAAAAACAACAGAATATTAAAACACATCCACAAAATATAGAACAAATAGAAAATATTTACTAAAGATTGTCAACCACGTGTTTAACCACCACTATTTGAAAAAAAATTGCATGCCATATATATATTTATGCGAACAGGGTCTCAAACCACAATCGCACCCACATTTTATCATATTGCAACAACCGTTCAAGTGCTATAGGCTACTAAAAAACAAAAATTTTGGTTTCTACATATCTAAACCATGTTGTCTAACAAATAACAAAATTTCATTGCGATTCCATTATTTCTTCTAGTAGATGTCGGGGCGACATGCCACGCCAGTCAAGCGTTTAATGAAAAAAAGAAGAAAAAAAATTAAAAAAAAGAAAAAAAAACGGACTAAAACAATATGTGTTTTTAAATGGAACCCATAATAAAAAAAGAAACGAAATGTTTAGTAGGGGAAATCCCTAAAAGTGCCTAACGTTAACCAATGATGTTAACTGCAGAGTTCTTAGAATGTACGTTTCTAACAAGACCTTTACTTATGAGAGGTTTTAACCCACATATTAACGAGGATACTATCAAACACACTCCCGCGAAACGAAAGGTCCAATCGTATGATTGAGACGCGTCGTATATGGCACCTGCAGAGGTAACAGGAGTTATGTCGGTATTTGACAGGTTGAGTGGTGGGGTAGAATAATAATCTTTTGTCCCCGTATGAATTCATACGGAAATCGCCAGACTACCTCTAGAATACTGTCGGGTTATATCTTACGATATCGTTGTATTGAGTCTTTTCTACTAATTTAGATTAATCATTAATCCACTCGGTTCAGGCAATATTCGTACCTACCAAGGACACAACTAACCAGCTTGCGGTTAAAAGAGACGATACAAAACTTAATTTTATGACAGAACAAACCAGTATATGTTAAGAGAAGTGTATAAATTTAAATATTTCAAGAAATTCTAACCACACTTGTGCCTATAAATCTTAGTAAAATTACAAATACTATTATATTTACTGGAACAATTTAATTTAAATGAACACTTTTCCGGACCAAATTAATTAAACAACTAGTGGCACTTAAAAACCATTTCAGATAACGAACACGTAGGCCTATATGGCACTCATAAACATTCAAAGATGACTGTCATTCAGGAAAATACCCGAACTAATAACTCGCCTCCAATGGTGGGTCCAAGGCAAATCCCGACGCCTTCAGTTAAAAGCATCCAACTAAACGCGTCAGTAAAATTCGAAGGCCCAATCATCCGCCCAGCGCTAGCTTTGATCAAACCATATCCACTGGAAAGAATACCAAAATACACAGCGTAAACGAACAAGCCTTCTTTGGTCGACCAAAGCGGACTAAGAAACGTCCCAACCCCGCAAAGCATCTGTAATAAATGCAATCTTTAAATGTCTAAGGCAGTAAATGCTGAACTCACTAAGTTTACGACACTATGCCGGATGAAAGAGGGGGGATATTCATGTTGATCCCCGTGAATGCGGTATCACACGGGCAATCGTCAGATCACCTCGCGCCCACCGTCGGGTTACCATAGCTATTGCAGTATGTTGTGTATGATTCACACGTTCCTTCAATTTGGAAGAACCCATTAATCTGCTGGGTTCAGGCAATGTCCGTAAAGTACAATTTGGTAGAACCCATTAATCTGCTGGGTTTAGGCAATGTCCGTTAAATGCATTGACCAACGATATTACCGACGAGCAAGTGAACAGTAATAAATAGTTTATGGTACCCTGGTAAAGTACAGCATTTTTGCGTACGTTTTTCTTTTCCACAGTTACAATCAAGAGGGGTATAGACAAATAAATGCAAAATTGCACGATGACATTATTTTTAACTTGTAATTTTTACCGGCAATCTTCATAGCGGATTAAAAAGTTTACAGATTTTTTGCAACATAGAGTAATTTAAATTCTACCCCAAGCATCTTGGTTAATTCTTATTTAAAATGGTAAGCAGGAACGTATGTACTTGACAGACATTAAGAAATTCTATTTGAATAAGGTCTGAAAATGCTGTCAACGAAACAATCTGAATTTAATCCTTGGCTGATAGAAACGATAAATTAGGCAGGTTTAACTATTAAAACACATTCCCATCGATAAGCAGTTAGTTACATTGGTTAATTCTCGGTGGCGCAGATAGGCCATCGTATTTACCTGTACAACAGCGTACGCCCAAAAAGGATGGATTTTTAAACGGTCGCAAATATATCCTATGCCAGGGCGACCGACCAAGCCACCGAAGCCGCACGCGGGAGATAGCCACGCTGCAGTGGCCGAATCGATTCCTTGAATTCTATGAACGTTTGTGAAAGGATAATATCATTTATGACGTCGCATTAATAAACATGCGTTAAAACAAAGAAAATCATCACATTAGTTAATGACCACATATAGAAGCCATTGATTTGTGTTTTACGTAAAGAAACAATGTTTTTAACTATTAATCCACTGGCTTTAGTAGATTTCTGAAAGACATGACCAACTAGCAAGAAGTTGGTTTCGAAGCCTCAGCCCTCCGGTCCGATAGTTAGTTTTAATTAATTTTGTTAAACACCTGGCCCGTTCGTTGAGATGGACATAGGGAACGTAAAGGGCAATCCAACTGAGGAAGTCTGACACCAAAATAAGAACAAATGTCGGGTTGCAACATAACTTTACGAAATTCCAACGACTTTTCGGAACGTCTGAAAGGTTTAAATTACAGTTTAGTTTATTTTGTCTCTTTACATATAGTGAAAAGATATATCATTTAACCAAAACCAGTGGATTATTGAGTTCAACCAAAATTGAAGAACCGTCTTAATCATACACAGCACACTGCAATAATAGCCCTGGAAACCCAAAGCTGGGCGCAAAGTTTTCCTGCGATTACCACAATGATAACGAGCCCTGTTCGTTTACTCATTTACGAGAATAAACATAAATATATAATCATAAGAATATTAATAAATGTATCAAAATGATACTTGTTTTTGAATAAGGAAATTATTGCGCTATAAACTGATATTGGGAATAAAATATTCAATAGTCTTCTCATTCAAGGATTTTTCGAACAGTCGTGTGGTCTAATGTTTAACGCAATCGATTCATATATAGCTTCATATATAAAACGGTCATTGTGAGTCCATCATAGGTTCGAAACCTGGTTCGGGTAAATTTTTTTAGGAATAATTGCTCAAACACTATCAATCGTGTTGGTTAATAAGGTAGATAAAGAAACGACAGGTCCTGGGTACGAATTTTACAATTCCCACTTTCTGACGTGGCTGTATTGCTGTTCTACTGGGATCTTATACAATTCAAAGGACCAAAAACACATTAATTTGAGTATGACACCACTATTGATTCGGGAACTTCATGCAAATAATATAATTTAAAATACATCTCGAATTCACCACAGTTTAAACAAGCTTAAAGGATTAATTTGCGCTCTTACTCAAATAAAACTAAGTAAGTTTGCTTAAATGTACTTATGACAAAGGTAACTATAAATAATGGATTAAATTCAACAAGACCTGAAAACCAAACATTTAACAAAACACACTTGCGCCAGATTGGACACACTGGTTGTAAATTATACACATATAAACTTGATATTTTATAAAACTTATTATTGCATAAAACGAAATATTTCATACTATAATTTATAAAATAATACACTTAAATATTCCAAATGACAACTTACCCTTTTTAATATTATTGTTTGCTTCTTCGACAACATTTTCTATCGCCTTAAACTCTTTGCGTAAACTTTTTTGCGCGATTCGTGTCGCGTTTGACTCGCCCCATAAATTGAGAGGATGGTTCGACATTTCATTCGGGGAGATGAAAAAAAGGCCGACAAGACTCAGATGAAAACACATTCCACCAGTTAGGAGCATCGTGCCCTGTTGGATGGGATATTCGTGTTTTATTGAACGACGAAATAAGTTGGTGGGTTAGTGTTTGCTCGATTACCCGAAAGGTTATAAAAATAGGACGAGGGATAGTATATGTTTATCCCCGTGAAAGGGGAAACCAACGGGGTAACACACGGGCAATCATCAGATCACCTAGCGCCCATCGTCGGGTTACCGGAGCTATTGCAGTGTGTTGTGTATGATTCACACATTCCTTCAATTTGGTAGAACCCATTAATCCGCTGGGTTCAGGCAATGTCCGTAAAGTGCCTTGCCCAAGGACAAAGACGACTAGTTGGTGACCAGTTTCGTACCTGCAAGCTTTCGACAGAAAGACGCCGCACTTAACAGCCAGAATAATCGGCCGGACTATAATATCAAAACAGGTTGCCAGCTAGTGGGCTGATTATTAGGCAAAATAGAATCTATCGTTTCACGACTTGGTTGAGTTTCGAACCCAAGATTAGCTTGTCAAAAAGGTTTATATGCAGAATTTATTATATAAATCGATCGCGCTTATCACACATGGTCGCCATTGACTCAAATTGACACTGGCGACCATTTTGATGCTCTCCAACTCTCTTACCTGCCACGTGTATTTTGAGATGAAATATTGCTGCATAAGTGCCAACACAAACATCCCAATACTTAAACCCGCGCCCATAATTCCTTCCGCTAGCGACCTCTTGCGGTAGAAATATTCATTTACAGCCATACTTGCGCAAAAGTTGGAAAGCCCTGCTCCAAGACCTGGACACAAAATGGTTAAAGTCGTCATCAAAACCGCTTATAGTTGAAATTGAATTTTAACTCCCAATAACTGTTTTTTACCGACCCGTGTTTAGAACCCATGATGGGCTCGTCACTTGGGCCGTTTTCGTATAGGATTTGGCATATGTATCGGTCGCGTTAATTGTTCGGCAACACAAACTTAACATTTTAACTCCATTTGTTTAAGCAAAAAGTGAGGGAGCGTTCTTATAGGAAAATCATCAGGTTACCTCGCGCCCAGGGGAGAAATTGCAGTGTGTTGTGTATGACTGAGACGTTTCTTCAGTTTTAGTTGAACTCATTAATCCGCCTGCCTATGCTTGCCTTGCCAAGGATGCAATCAACTAGTCAGCGCACGGTTTGAATCGCGTAATATCTCGGTTACCTTTAGACCGTGTATGGTTTTTCCGATTGCGCTCACCGACCGTACAAAATCCCCCACATGTCATAGTATTTCCGGAAGGTTAGTCTGGCGGTTAAGTGCGTCGTCTTTTAATCGAAAGGTTCCAGGTGCGAAACTGGACGCTAGCTAATCGGTTTTGTCCTTAGGCAAGGCACTTAACGGACATTCTCTGAAACCAGTAGATCAAAGGGTTCTACTAAATTGAAGGATCGTGTAAATCATACACAACACATTGCAATAGCTGCGATAACCCGACCGTGGGCGCGAGGTGATCTGACGATTGTGTAATACCTCTTGTGTTTCCCCTTAACAGGGATAAACATGAATATCCTATCTTATCCTATTTAGTAGACCCCATCAGACTACTGCGTTCTGTTAATGTCCGCTAAGTACCTGGAATGCAACCAAATATCCCCCCACACTACAAACCTCCCATGATACCAAATGTGAAACACAACGTGAGGACAGATCGTGCAAAGAAGCTAACACCGATACCACACCCCATCAACACTCCACCAAGGAAACTACCCCAACGCAATCCAAGAGCGTTCGCTACTGGTCGGAAGAGAGGACCTGCAAAGGGGTGATCTAATTAAACTGGAAATTTGTGATTTTTATATATTTATATTTTTGTTAAGGGTTAAATTTTACACTTTTTACACCTTTGAGTAAGACCGTATTTATAGCTCTTTTGTGGGAAATGGACACAGGTTGTTTTATTCGTTTTTTCGTTACTGGTTTAATTAAGACTAATAAAATAACATTTAACTCTTTTATTGGCACTTTTTCTTCTTGTTTTTTTTTATAGAATTCTGCATAAGATTTTGACTTTCTTATTTATTTCATAGGTGCATGGTGAATAATTCCGTTCATCATAAACGTTTAACAATTGCAGGTAAATAAAAAACGTAATAACAATTGCAGGTAAATAAAAAATCAAAATAAAAGATATAAATCAAAATTAATATAAATAAATGGGGGTAGATTAATACACCAATACAAGTGTTGCAGTAACAGCAGGGCTCAAACAAAAAAGTGCTTTGTCAAGTCACAACATAACACCATTGTAAACACAAAAGTTACTGGGTATATCGACTATAACACGGGACAACACTAAAAGAAGGGAAGGACGGAAACTGAACCCAGTGGAATAATGGGTTCTACTATTTTTTATCGGGCTAAGGTTCAAATCCATAATGGCCTTGTCCCTATGGCCTGGTTGTATGGAATTGATATATAAATATTGGCCGAATCTACTAAAATTAAGCAACATTTCAATCATACTTAACATACTGCAGTAGCAGACCGCATGTACAGAGTTATCTGATCATTTGTTTTGCGGTAACGACCACTGCGTTTCCCCTCCTACGTAGATTCAATACATAATATCCTTCCTGAACTCACCACCAACGCAGCCCAGTGTGAGAGGTAGACTCCCAGCCATAGCCACATAACTCGCAGATTCGTCAAAGTATTCCAACCAACTTGAGTAAAGCAATCCAACTGAATACAACAAGCCCCATGTCAGGCCGTTCGTCACAGCCGCCATTGTTAGGACCACCCATCGAAAGGTATGGTGCTCGCCCACCAACATTACAATACAAACTAAAAGAAACACCTGCAAATAAGGATAAACTTACGAAATTGTAATATTATTTTATATGGTTATCATATGATTATGATATTTATCACCGTGAATGGAAACACGAGTAGGTTAACACGGTGGCAATCGTCAGATCACCTCGCGCTCACCGTCGGGTTAACGGAGCTGTTGCATTGTGTTATGTGTGATTCACACGTTCCTTAAATTTAGTAGAACCCATTAATCCACTAGGTTCAGACAATGTCCGTTAAGTGCTTTGCCCAAGGACACAACCGACTAGCTGAAAAGGCGACGAACTAACCAACCAAGCTGACTGGTCGGACGAACCCATAATGAGTTCGTTATTTAGTTTCTCTTTACAATTCAGCATGGGAGCCGCTCTTTCTGCAACACGACTGTACAACTAAAGGATAATGTTACAAGATTGGCCTTTATCTTTGTCCAGTATTCACCTGATGGGAATTGCTGGTATTTATTCTGACACTTAATACGCTAGCAAGTCTAGCAGTCAAAAGCTAGTCGGTGTTTGTATCTGAACCCAGTGTATTTAATTTGTTGCTCAACGTCTCTATCTTTTGGTGCTCAATATCTCTTTGGTGCTGAACGTCAATACCTATATCGTTTTCAATGCGCTGCAGCAAAACCGGTCTTCTTATTGCAGAAACTGTCTCAAGACTCTCCTAACTATAAAACGAACCCTCAGGGGATAAGTACGGCTATTCCTTTTGGTTTCTTATGCTATTGTTAAAACTAGACTGTCTTAATCATTAAATTATCTCTCATGGGAGAAATATGAATTTTATATCTCGATAAGCAATGGATAAGATTAGATAAATATATGCTCTAATTGCCGCTAAATTGTTGTACTACTAACAAAACTATAGGCCCTTTTCTTTTAAAGCTTAGGATACCTATGTTTATCTAGTGCATAAAATAAAGCACAGTTCTTGATAAAACATTCTTCCGGGAAAAAATACGGATACTCCGCTTGACCGCCTATCCTAGCAGGCAAAATTACTCTTTGCTTAATTCGTGGTTATTCCCGCAATAGATGTACGAACCGACCACGACAATACATTTGAACTTCAGTTGAACTGAGCCCTCCTTTATAGCGCTTTGTCGACAAGAGTTTTCGTGAGTCTAAGCAAACCGCAACGTCATGTGATTAAAGGATTACCGCCTACGCAAAATTAATGGAGCCAAGGACAAACTGTAGATATTTTCACGAAAGAAGGTAACATACCGGCGTTTTGAAGCTAATTTAAAGCCTCCACTAAATTTCTACTAAAAATTGACTAAATTTAAGAAAAAAACTATAATATTTTGCATAACAACCTTTTAAATTCTACTTTTATGTTTTTACTTGTTCCTGTTTTTTTGCGCCACGCTCGTGGCGGGCATGTCTGAACGCCAGTTCACTGGTAAGAAAGAGTTATCAAAATATATCCCACCCCAGAATACCCTCCAAAACAGAATATGCACACTTCTGGAAGTGTTAGCTAAAATAGATAAGCCGACTTTTATTTTTATCAATTAATTTAAACAGCAACAAGTGTTATTAATTTCTCTTTTTGAAATTAATCGTGCATGTGTGTGTGTGTGTGCATGTGTGATGGTATGCGTGCGCAATGGAGTAATGATTCCATATCATTCAGCACAACGGAAATGATTTCATTGCATAAACAATTTTTTCGCGTATAGATGTCGGTTTCGGTAGTGTTAACCATTTTCCCTTTGTCTGTGACGCATTGCTGCAAACCCACTTCACCTTAACGTTAGCCTCTGCATGCCGGTTTCAAAGAGAGCTCCGTTCGCACTTTATTAAAACATACACAATTATAGAAGTGAATATATAAATAATTTGAAAAAAGTTAGGAAGGCTTTATTTGGTTCGCATACTTCTGGTTATACATTTTTATGTTCAAATTTGTAATACGTTCCTATTGTAATACCGTTGCGAACAAATTTGCAACAAACTACAGAACTATCCCGGGTAATATCTCCGTCGCGCTTCGTTAACTTTGTAATAATAAACAAGCCTCTGAGCATTTGTCATTTCTATTGTCGACGCAGCAACTAGCAACACTAAATGAAGGAGAGAGGAAAATGAACTAAAACTATAAAAATTACTGCTTCTTACCCTAAAGGAAAAGGCATTAAAACTATAGAAACTTAACTACTTCTTGCCCTACCCTAAACACAACCCCAGAACTAAACTTCAAACCCAGTTCTAACACAACCTTAACGTCCTACTCTATTTTAATTTGCAGTTTCTCCACTTTCTTCCCTTCCTTTTTATAATTGTTCCTTGTTGACGATAGACGCGCCGGTTCAGCGCTGCAACGCGATTTACGCTGCTTTGAACAACGATTATGACGTCGTTCAGGTCTACGGTCATACCGGACCACGTGACAAATATAAAATAAAGCTTGTAAACACCATAGTGTCGTTGTTCTATTTATTCGTGGATTCCGATATATAAAAACGCCTTGGTAATGAGCACAACTTATTATAAATTAAAGTGGAAATAGTTAATATATACGTCATATTTACCACATGTGAATTGTTGGTATGGTTTATTTGTTATATGAATTGTACCAAGTATTGTATCAGAAGGGTAGTGTTTTTTTATTTCCAACGGGCAATCGTCAGATCACCTCGCGCACACCGTATAGCTATTGCAGTGCGTTGTGTATGATTCACACTTTCCTTCAGATTTAATACATCCCATAAATTTAACGAGTCTAGACTATGTTAGATAATAGCTTGACCAAGGGCACAGTGGCGTAGCCAGCGACCGGAACAGCCTTTCAGCAGCTAAACACCATTGCTCTTTCCGGATGAGTTGTCCAGTTGTTCGCAGAATCGTGGGTAAAAACCACTCAATTGACAATAGAAAATACCATATGTTTATGGCATAGTTTATACAATATATCTGAACACAATATTCAAATATCTCCTGCCATATTTGTTCACAATGATATGTTTCTCAATCTTTTACTGTGTTTGTATACAAAGAAAAAGAAGTAATTTAATATTTTATTATTTTTGGCATTCAGTTTTTCACTAATACACTTTCTATAATTCGGTATATGCATCGGTCTAGGCTAGGTAAACAATCGGCCACGAAAGAGATACCTACACAGAATACCCATACGCATTTTGCAGTATTGCGTTACGTACATGATAATAATATCAACACCATGATGTAACTTAAGGTGACCATATTTGAAAAAACAGAATTCCGGACAGTGCATGACTATTTTCATGAAAACATATATATGAGCTGCAAAAATGCTAAGTCTGCAAACGTTGTACCATACTCAATCTAACGTTGTACCATACTCAATCTAACGTTGTACCATACTCAATCTAACGTTGTACCATACTCAATCTAACGTTGTACCATACTCAATCTAATGTTGTACCATACTCAATCTAATGTTGTACCATACTCAATCTAATGTTGTACCATACTCAATCTAATGTTGTACCATACTCATGCTAACGCTGTACGGTACTTATGCTTAATCACTCATGCTAACGTTGTACGATACTCATACTAAAGCGCTAGCTACCGAAATACAAAGTATTGTCTTCAAACACAAGCAGACTCTGATATAAAAAATGAAAAATATCTACAGCACATGTCTTTAAAATTATATTGGAGAGTCAATATGCCTTATATAGCCGTAATGCTCAACTTGTTTTTCTCTTTAGTCCGCAGTAAATATACTCTACACTAGGGATGCACAATACAGAACCTTTGAAATTCGAATCTCTAAGGATTCGCACGCGTGCGACAATTGATAAGCATGATTAATTATATCATAGAATACTAACCAGGGTTGCCATTTGGCCTTTTTCACGGCCAAATATCAGAAATTTGGCCTTACCAAAATCGTCCCGGACGCAAAAAAAATAGTTTGGCCGTGCGGAAAAATCTGGCCGAATTTGGCCGTACAAGCATATTGTCAAGATTTACAAATCACAAAGCTGATTATGACGTTTTAAAATAAAATAATAACGGTAGGCATTCCTATATAGCAGGGATGTCCAACCTGCGGCCCGCGGGCCGCAGTGCGGCCCACCTGAGATTTTTGTGCGGCCCGCTAGTCATTTTTACTCCAAGTAGTATTTTGAACTTTAAATCTTGGCCTAATTCAAATGTATCAGTCAGCTTTTAGGGACGCAGTAAACATCAAAACTGCAGAAAGAAACCGACGGACGACAAACACTTATCTCATTGACTTTGTATTGCAGAAATAAGTTTTTGTTTCTTTCTATTTGTGTGTTATTTGTTCCTTTTTTCAAAGATGAAATTATGGGCTTTTTATTGTTTCTTTATGTACCCATTCAGGGTTAAAATAAAGGGATCGCGAACCGTTTTCTAAAGTTCGCGAATTACAAAAATTAACAAAATCGCGAAAATGTAAATTACCGGTACTGATTTCGCGCACTTTTAATAATAAATCCTCAACACGTTAATATAACATCGTTTGCCTTTAACATAACATTATTTATTTACCTTGGCTTTACTTTGCATTATTGGCGTATAATAAGCATTGCTATCACAAGGCAATAATCGCTATTATGCGTTAATATACCTCGATTCCTTTGTTTATGATTGGCGAGATGCGACACACCCCTTTTAAATTTAAGTTTATTGCAATTTATCATTACTGTACGTCTGTACTACTAAATAACAGTACTGTCTGCTTTATGAAATAAATATCTTTCTGGTCGTTTAGGCAATTTATCATAACCAAATTTTTTTTCGCGCGCTCCTTATCCGCGCATTTCGCAAATCATTTTAAAACCATTAATTCGAACCCTGCTATTTTTATTGAAATTTAATAGGTTTTGCGGCCCATTGAATTATTTTAAGTGACAATGCGGCCCATTACAATAAAAGGTTGGACATCCCTGCTATATAGTATATGAACGGGTTAGACAAATCTGGAGGGAATTAAAATTATACAATTTTTCAATAAATAAAGAGATAAATAGCCCAATTGGCTAAATTAAATAGTTTATTTTGCACTTGATACAAATTGGCCGAATTTTGGCCGTAAAGCAAAAACAGTTTGGCCGTAAAGCGTACTTTGCGTCTGGCAACCCTGATACTAACTCACAGATAGAAGGCAACGAACTCGGCCGGTTGTTACGGTCACGCTTGAGTACCTGTTTACTAAATGCTACCACAATCAATACTTTTGTATTGTTTTGATATGAAATACATAGTTAAGACTGAGGCAGTTTTACCGACTTAGTTGTTTATATATATTTCCCAATTAAATAAACTTTACTATATATATTTCCCAATTAAATAAACTTTATTATATATAATTCCCAATTAAATAAACTTATCTGTAAGTTAGTATTCTATGGTTATATTTTGCGTCCTAGACACGCGCACACACATACAAAGAAAGACGGTCAATTTCACCCGGGCTTTAATGACACGTGGTTTATTGCACCTTTAAATGTGACGCAGGCATTCCATAAGCGAAAACAAAGTTATTTATAGACTAGACGCGCTTAGTTTCGAAAATATTTGTTCCACTTTAACTTTTTAAATAGCACAACAAATAAAATCTAACGTGTTGGGTTATTTATTTAGATAGCCTACATATTTTAGTAATTAATTTAATACACCTTTACCGCGATATAAGTGTGTTAATTAGTAAATTAATGTTTAATTCTGCAAGGGCGATAATAGCTAGTCTTTATACCAAACTGGGAAAATAAAAATCGTCTGCTGTTTGGGAGCACTTTTATCAGCCATCCATTGCAATAAAGACCTCCCAGAGTAGATAGTGTTTAGACACCTGGTCTAGTCTGTTTAACACTGTGCATCGTGGATAATAAATAAATAGTATGGTGAATGTAGGTGTTGTTTGAGCAGATCATAAATGTCTCTCAACACCACATCGGTCCGACCGGTTAGTCTGGTGTTTGAGTGCGATGCCTGTAAACTGAAAGGATGCAGGTTCGAAACAGGTCGCTAGCTGATCGGTTGTGTTCTTGGGCAAGGTACTTAACAGAAAATGCCCGAACCCAGCGGATTAATGGATTCTACCAAATTAAGGGAACGTGTGAATCTTACACAACACACTGCAATAGCTCCGTAACCGGACGATCAGTGTGAGGTGATCTGACGATTACCCGTGTATTAACCCCCTTGGTTTTCCCATTCTTAACAACCTATCCTATTTTCTTAAAATGTCGAAGACAAGAGAGCCTAGTTAATTTTTATATAAAATTCTTGACTGCTGACTTGCTGCGTTTATTGCGTGGATTATACTGAGTGGCTTTGCTAGGTATTGTTAATTGACTGGCTTTTTTAGCTTTGATTGACCGACTGATACTTGGTCGTTACTTGCCAGGGTTGGCTACAGTTTATTTCTGAATATTATTCGCAGACTGTTTTGCTAAATCTCTGCTTATATGTAAAAAATCGCCTGTTTTTATAGAGCAGCATGTGATCTATATCTAAACAATTTGGATTCAGAACAGCGATCAATAAACTCCAGAAAGTTCCAATTGGTAACATCATTGATAAGGAAAACGCCCTGTTACATCATAATTCCATACAACCTCGTAGTAAAAAATATGCGCACGGTACGAAATAGCAATGTTTTGTATTAGCAGTTTGCACAGTACGATGGCAGATGCAATAAAATTCCGGATTCCAGACTTTTAAGCATTTTTTTACATTTTTCCCGGACGCAAAATTTAGCCCTACATGTTCGAAATTTTCCGGACGGTATGGAAACTTAAACGACCGTGTATTCAATTGGTCCACGCCACAGAATATCCAATATGCCATAAACACAAGTGTACAGACAAACCAAAAGTAAGTTTAAAACTTGATCGAGTAAAAATAATAAAAATCTGTGTATTGTCCATATAATAACGCTAATGATGTCTTTTGTAAAATAATTGTTATATATTCGCACGAAAAAGTATAGTTATGGGTCCCATTTGGAAAAATGGGACACATATTGTTTTTGTCCGTTTTTTTTTTTTCTTTTTTTTTTTTTTTTTTTTTTCGTCAAACGCTTGACAGGTATGGTTTGTGGACCCAACATCTACCAAAAGGGGTAATGGAATTACAACGAAACTCGGTAATTTGTTAGACCGCATGGTCTAGATATGCAGAAGCCAAAATTTTGGGTGATAAATTTAGGGGAATTCCCCTGGGACGTTAAAAACCAAAATTGTATTTTTTTCGAAAAAATGAGCTTTTTTGCGCACAGCGCTTGAACGGTAGCTCCAATTTGAATCAGATTTGATGAAATATGAGTGCATTAGTAACTAATTTAACATTTAAAAGAAATAAAAAAATTACTTAGGGAAATACCCTAAAAAATAAGATTTTGTTGTCAAGTCATGATTGTGACAGGCATGCCATGTCGCCCCGACATCTACCAGAAGAAATAACAAAATTTTAATGAGATTTTGTTATTTTTTTGACAACATGGTCTAGATATGCAGAAACCAAAATTTTGGGGTATAAATCCAGGGGAATTCCCCTGGCACGTCTAAAACCAAAACAGTATTTTTTTCTAAAAATTTAGCTCTTTTGCGCATATCGCTTGAACGGTAGCACCAATTTTAATCAGATTTAATAAAATGTAAGTGCATTAGTAACTGATTTACCACTTGAAAGAAATAACAAAATTACCCGGGGAAATACCCTAAAAAATAAGATTTTGTTGTCAAATCATGATTGTGACAGGCATGTCATATCGCCCCGACATCTATCGGAAGGAATAATAAAATCGCAAACAGACTTTTTTTTATTTTTTTGACAACGTGGTGTAGATATGCAGAAACCAAAATTTTGGGTTATAAATCCAGGGGTATTCCCCTGGCACATTAAAAACCCAAGCGGTATTTTTTTCTAAAAATTTAGCTCTTTTGCGCATAGCACTTGAACGGCAGCTCCAATTTAAATCAGATTTGGTAAAATGTTAGACCATTAAACACTCTGTTTCAATTAAAAGAAATAATTTATTTGGAAAATTTCTTTAAAACGAAGATATGTTTCTGATTTATGATTGTAACAGGTATGCCATATCGTACTGACATCTCCAACAAGGAGATCGACAAATCAGATTTAAATATTAAGAATTGTTATATAACATAACCCACATATGTAAAAACAGAAACTTACGTAATAAACCCAATAGAAACTTATCTACTAAACCCAGTAATTCCCTGAAACCACAAAAAAAACTAAATCGGGCTGTTTTGGGAATTTAGCTTTATTTCAATACAGCGCTTAAAAGGAACTTTAATTTAAAACATTTGTGGTAAAATGTTTGTAAATTTAAGACGCTTATTTTTTACCTTTACATGGAAAAGAAGTTTGGTTTAATAACTATGGGACCCATGCGTTTATGCTTGCAGAAACAAAATACATACTCAGTGTATAAAATACAAAATGTGGTTGGGGACCCTGTAGCATGAATATATGGCATACAACAGGTGTTTTACAAATAGTGGTGGTTAAACACGTGGTTGACACTCTCTAGTTTAGGCTCGTTAACACTTCTTCACTTGCCGAAATAGGCGTACATCTTAAGTTAGTAAATAACCAAATAGTAAGAGAATATTTATTACTAAAGCATCTTAGATATCTATGGCTCTCGGAAATATGACAACCAGTCCACGAAAAAGAGCTTCCGTAGAACAAATAGGAGAGGGTACGGGACGTTTGTTTCCCCGAATTGAACAGTTTTATAATATTTGTTTTGTTATAACTGTGGGCGTGTATGAAATAAGTTCTATACTAAACAAGTAACTGTTTTGTAATACCAACCCAAAGAAGTTTTTAGCCTAAGGGTTGCAGGTTCAAAACGGGAAAACTAAAAGGAGGGAAAGCGGGAAGAATGGAAACTGCACACTAAACTAAGGATAAGGATATTAGTGTCAGTTTTAAACATCGGATTGGTGTTAGGATTAGATCTGGGGGTGTGATTAGTGTTAGAGCGGGGTTAAAATTAGTTTTCCTAATTTTAGTGAGCAGTTATCCCCCTTCCCGCTTTCCCATCTTTTATTGTAGCCCTTCAGAACTGGTCGACAGCTACTTGTTTGTGTCCTTGGGAAAGGTATTTATCAGGCATTGCTAAAACATAGTAGAGTAATGGGTTCTACAAAATTAAATTCCCAATTGTATAGAACACACAGCAAAAGCTCCGGTAACCCAACGGTGGGCGCGAGGTGATCTGACAATTGCCGTGTGATAATATCTCTTGCTTTTCCCATTCACAAGATTAAACATGAATATTCTATTCTTATTCCAGTAGCACCATATATAGTTCTCATCTGTGCCACTTCTGTATTCGTTGTTTTGCCAGATGTGCTAAAATGACATTTAAGAAGCATTGCAGTTTTATTTGCAACTTTTTTAAATCATTGTTGCAGCTTTGATACTGGTCGCTAGCTAGTCGGTTGTGGCAGGGCACTACACAGTCATGGCCTGAACCCAGTCGATTAATAGGTTCTACTAAATTAAAGTAACATGTCTATCATACACAACACACTGCAATATCTCCGTAACCTAATGGTAGGCGCGAAGTGATATGACGATTGCCCTTGTGTAAACCCCCTTGGTTTTCCCATTCACAGGGATAAACATCAATATTCTATCCTATCCTATTGTGTATTAATTGTATGAACAATAAATTTAGTTTTATTATGGGTGACAATTAGTATAATAAGTTAAAGCGGGATGGCACATGCATATTTGAATATCTTCATTTTGTCCTTTTTCTGTTGGATTAGTATTTTCAATTTGAATGAAACATTTTTTATTAGAATCAGTATTATAACACTAAATATATATTATATTTCCTCGCAAGTGAAGAAACTGCGAAAAAAAAATTATTCACAAATACCATTAGATATCTGCTGTAAGAACTACATTTCGGCAAATGTGTTTCAAGAGCTCTTACCTTTCCTAACCCAACCCTAGCATAAACATGAGTATCTCAAACGTCAACACAATGCAAACTTTTATTTTGCTCACCAGGTTATGTAAAAGTTATGTCTGCAAATTCAGAAAAGAAATCTGGGTATGACTTTGATTCCATACAAAAGAAACCTCTGAAATTTAAAGGTGACAGCGGAAAAGTTAAAAAGAAGAAAAAGGTGAAGAAAGATAAAAAGAAATTGGAACAAGTTCGCCTTGAAAGCGTGCAGGACACATCTGCGTCATCTTCTCCCAAATACGATCATTTAACTTCATCTGAAAGGAAGTTCAAAGATAATCAAGACAAAAGGCAAATGGACCGGATTTTAAAACGAGCTTCGACCACCCATCGCGACAGAGTTGAAGAATTCAACCGCAATCTTGATTCACTGTCGGAACATTATGACATTCCTAAAGTAAGCTGGACCAAGTAATGATTCTGTATATACTGTGTCATGTACTGGTCTTTCCCATGCTTCTGCCGTGGATTCAAGAAAACTGCGACGGAATTTTAACATCTTCAATGTGAGACCTGGTTTGCTTAACCGTTTAAGCTTAGTAATGACCTGTCCATGTCATAAACTTCGCCCAATTTAATGAATTATATGAACCGTTCTATTGGGCAGTAACATACCATCATGGTTTATGTACAGTACCAATGTTATTATGTTGTTTTTAATGGTTTAATGTTTTTTTACTTTCATGTAAAGTTCATGTAAAACTATTGAACTGGTTTTATTAGCATGCTGTAGCGTACTGCACTGTGTTCTTTGTGCGGGCGACTTTGTAATGAACTCTCTGCGATAATACAACACACGAAAAGACGGTAACAAGAAAAAGGCATTATTAACGCTTCGCTGAACACGTCGCCACATAACCCCCCTCCAGAAGCGGACATAATGAGCATCAGCACTACTTTAAACCATGCGAGCAACACAGTAAAATCAAATGAGGTTTAAACATAAAAACATCTGGCGAGCAACATAGTTAATCAATAAAACGAATAGGGGGTTTAACTAAACGCCCCGAGCGGGTACACATAGCCGGGGACTCGCGTTGAGGTGTATTTTGCGGTGGCAAATTATCATTGTCTGCTTTGCGTGGTCTTCCTCGTCGTGGCGGTTGTGCCACTGTGACCGGTTCTGTCATGTCCAGGTATGCTGGTTTCACACGATCTATGCTGACCACTTCATGACGTTCTCCTGTCTCCAGAGTAAAAGTCTTGTGGCTGCGGCTGAGGACACGGTACGGACCGTTGTACGGTGGCGTCAAAGGTGGACGGTGTTTGTCGTTTCGTAAGAAAACGTACAGACATGTGTCCAAAACTGGTGGTACTCTTGTGGGAACTAGACCATGGCGTGACATAGGTGTTGGTAGTAGTCGACCAACCGTCTCTTTTACTGCTGGTAGTATTTGAGAAGGTAGCGGATCAGCTTGGCTTACACCAAAAAAATCCCCGGGAACTACTAAATTCGCTCCATATACTAATTCCGCTGAAGAAGCTTTCAAGTCTTCTTTAGGAGCGGTGCGGATGCCCAGCAGGACCCAGGGAAGTTCGTCCACCCAGTTTGGTCCTGTAAGCCGTGCCATGAGAGCACTCTTCATGTGACGATGAAATCGTTCAACAAGCGCCGTTCCCTTGCGCGTGAAATGAGGTCGTGCGATGGAGTTGAATGCCAAGCAACCTGGTAAAAGTCGACCACAGTGCTGAGGTAAATTGTGGACCTCGGTCCGATGAAATGTTAGACGGTACCCCGAAACGAGAAATCCAGTTAAAGGCGAAAGCCCTGGCACACGTGGTTGTAGTCGCGTCTGTCATCGGAATAGCTTCCGGCCATCTTGTAAAACGATCGACCATTGTAAGCAAATATATATTGCCTTGTGAGGGTGCCAAGGGGCCAACGATATCAATGTTCACGTGGCTAAAACGTGATTGGCACAGTGGGTATTGCTCCAGCGGAGCGCGCACATGCTGGTGGATTTTGGCTTTCTGGCAGCTAACACATTGTTTTGCCCACAAACCGACCTGTCGATGTAAACCGTGCCAGACAAATTTAGAAGAAATGAGCTTACGTGTTGCCCGGATAGACGGGTGTGACAGATTGTGAACAATATCGAATATTTTCTTCTGCCAGGACTTCGGGATCACAGGACGTGGCGTTCCTGTCGATACATCGCAGAGAATCGTAGTTCCAGACGAATCAAGTTGGATGTCTTTAAGTTTCAGGTTCGTGAGCGCTGTGCGATAGGCTTGGACCTCCCGGGTCCAGCTGGGCAGCCGCGAGCGATGCGTAATCCATGTCAAGCTGCAATTGCGTGGCATTAATCGAAATGCGAGAGAGGGCGTCAGCAGCTTGATTGCGTTTGCCATCGATGTGACGTACGTCCGTTGTGTACTCTGAGATGGCAGCTAATTGACGTTGTTGTCTCGCTGACCATGGACTTGATGTCTTGAAAAAGGCAAATGTAAGTGGTTTGTGGTCGGTGTAAGCCGTGAAGCTGCGACCTTCAAGAAAATAGCGAAAGTGTCGTATCGCTAGGTGCAAGGCGAGTAATTCCCTGTCAAACGCACTGTATTTAAGTTCCGGGGGACGTAAGCGTTTGCTAAAAAACGCCAGGGGTCGCCATGCGCCGTCCATAAATTGTTGCAGAACAGCGCCGATGGCGTGCTGCGAGGCATCGGTGGTTAGACCAGTGGGTGCCTGATGCAATGGATGGTGCAGGAGCGTGGCGTTCGCTAAAGCGGTTTTCGCCTCTTCGAAAGCTGAAACCAATGCCTCGTTCCAAACCAGTTTTTTAGGTTTTCCAGACAATGACTCGTAAATAGGAGACATGATACGTGCTGCACAAGGTATAAAGCGGTGGTAGAAATTAATCATACCTGCGAATTGTTGAAGCTCTTTGATCGTCGTTGGGCGGGGAAACAACTGAATAGCTGCCACTTTCTCTGGCAGCGGTCGAGCACCTTGCTGGTTCACTCGGTGTCCCAGAAAATCAATTTGTGAGACTCCGAATTGACACTTGCCTACATTAACAACCAGATCGTGGTCTGCAAGCTGCTGAAAAAGTTGTCGTAAATGGTCTAGGTGTTCGGAGGTTGACTTGCTTGCTACCAGAATATCGTCAAGGTAAACATATACAAAATCTAACGATTGGCAGACGGTGTCCATCAGGCGCTGAAATGTCTGTGCCGCGTTTTTTAATCCGAAAGGCATTCGTACAAATTCATAACACCCGAAGGGCGTAATCACACTGGTCTTCGGAATATCCTCTGGCGCAATGGGAACCTGGTGGTATCCCCGAATTAAATCAATTTTAGAGAAAATGCAAGACCCAGCCAAACGGGCCGAAAAATCTTGAATGTGGGGAATGGCATAGCGATCCGGTTGCGTGGCTGCATTAAGCCGCCTGTAGTCTCCGCATGGTCTCCACTCACCGGAAGATTTAGGAACCATGTGCAGTGGCGATGCCCATGGACTGGACGACCTTCGAATGATTCCCATATTTAACATGTTACGGAACTCTTCCTTGGCCACGGCGAGCTTCTCGGGGTGCAGTCGCCGAGCACGTGAATGTACAGGCGGACCGCTGGTAATAATGTGGTGCTCAACTCCATGCTTGGGTAATGTCGATTGGTAGAAATGAGGCGTTGTAACTGCGGGGAATTCAGCCAGCAACTGGGCATACACAGATTTGCCCGATGAAACAGCGTTCAGACGTGGTGCTGATTGGCACGTCGTGCCGATTGGGGTGCTGGCAAACGTTTCTGTATTGATTAGGAGTCGGCGCTTGATATCCACTAACAAGGCATTTGCCCTTAAGAAATCGGCACCAAGTAGCGGTCGAGATACGTCAGCTAAAACAAATTTCCAATTGAATTTACCGGGGGGTAGATCCAATGATTCCAATCGTGAACCGTATGTACGAATATTGCTGCCATTAGCCGCGAGGAGGTTTTTTCCGGGTTTGTTGGTGCGACGTTCAAGTCCTGTAGGGGGAAGAACGCTGATTTCGGCTCCCGTATCAACCAGCAAATTGCGACCTGACAATCTATCCCAAACGTAGAAAAGGCTGCGTTCTGTGCCGGCCGTCGCAGCAGCTATGGACGGTCGGCTCTGCAGTTTCCCTGAAACGCACAAGGAGGGCGACATTGACGCGCTCTGTTTCCGAAACTACGGTGAAAGAAGCAGATGGCGTCAGTGTCGATTTCTCTGGCTGGTTGTGGGCGAAACCTACGGCTTTGTACTTTCGAAATGAAGATGTCCCCGTCCTCTCGGCCTGCCAATAATAATTCGTCAGCCTGCCTTGCTAAATTGCGATTATCGACAAAATCCTGAGAAGCTAGGACCGTTCTTATGTTGGCAGGCATACGTTCTAAGAATAACTCCCGGAAAAGGAAGCATTCCTTCTCCTTACCCAGCAGGGCCAGCATTTCATCCATGAGTGAGGATGGCATTCGGTCACCCAAAGGCGGCATGTGGAGCAGTCGCTTTGCTCTCTGTGACTGCGTCAGGCAGAAAACACTGATCAATCGCTCTTTGATTGCCTGATACTTTTCTTTTTCGGGCGGATTTTCAAGTAAATCAAGCAGGCGGCATGCCGTACTTTGGTCCAACGCCGCTACGACATGAAAATATTTTGTCTGATCTGCCGAGATGTTTTTTAGAGCAAATTGCGCCTCCGTTTGTTGAAACCATACTCGTGCCTGGCCTGTCCAGAACGTGGGCAGTTTAAGGGCTACGGCGTTTTCCTGTTCTAGGCTCATAATATAATTCATTCAGAAAATAATCGTTTCTGAAACGTCGAGGGTCACCAATGTAGCGTACTGCACTGTGTTCTTTGTGCGGGCGACTTTGTAATGAACTCTCTGCGATAATACAACACACGAAAAGACGGTAACAAGAAAAAGGCATTATTAACGCTTCGCTGAACACGTCGCCACAATGCAAGTAAATATTATTGTTTTATTCTTGAAAATTTAATTTTTATCAAATCAATAAACTGTTTTAAAGTGTCTCCATGATGTACAAGGGTGTTTATTTATTCCTATTTAATTAGATAATATTTTAAATATTGAAGGGTGATCAAGAGGTCATTAGATTTTATCTTCTGTAGTAGTTGGGCCGTTATTAATTTGGCTTAACCTGGTAATCCAATAGGTTTGTGTGCTGGTATTTATAGTGCAAGTATCTTCCCAAGAACACTACCAACTAATGAAACTAACAAACTGGGTTAATCCTTCGAAGTAAAATTATAACCACAATTCAATCATATGCATATACAATTCAACTATATGCAACTATATATATATATATACTATATACATTATACACAGTGCAGTGGATCCCATAACATACCCTGGCAGTGGGCATGAAGTATCTCACCGCCTATCTTGTTTATTGCGACGAGACATATTGTTGGGTTAGTTCGTCTACTTTTAGCTTAAGGGTAGCAGGTTCGAAACTAGTCTCTGGCTAGTCGGTTGTGTTCTTGGGAAAGGCACTTAAAAGCATCACTTTAAATTAAAGTATTGTCTAAACTCTAAATTATACCAATACACCGAAATAGCTCTGGTAATCAGAAGATGGGTGCGGGGGTGATCTTACAATTTGCCTGTGTGTTAACCCCCTTGCAGTTTCCATTTACAGGTATATTTTTGTTTGATTGATTTCCTATGGCAAGGACTGAAAAAAGAGACGTTTATTTAGACTGGCAAGCACTATTGATGGTAAAAACTGTATAATAAAAATTGTCCATTTAAGTTCTAACTAACATGAGGTTGTTTGTATTTCAATTAAAGTCATTGTTGTCGTGAAAGGAATCTGGGAAATATATTACCGAATACCCCATAAGTTTGTACATTGCCTTTTAGCCGAAAGGTAAAAGGTTTGAAACAGATCACGCGGATAATTGGGTATATGTGGCTGAATGGATAAAGCGACCGATGATATACTAAATTCTGTAAAAAAGATTGTATTGTCATTTTTTTGTGGTAAGCCAAAAAAAGCAAAATTGTGCGCTTAGCGCGAGTTGATGGTCTTAGACCGAAACCCCTACATGCAATGTGGAAATTAATCCATTCGGGCTAGCATTCCTACTAGGTGGATGCTGACAGACACTCTCCACGAGTACCTCCACAGCGTGCAATCCAAGTTTTCGATGAGTTTTAATCCATTGTTTAAAAACTTTAAAGTAACCTGACAGACTTTATTCACGCCCTCCAGCGGATGAGATTGGGGACTGCTGGAGTAAAACGATTTTCCAAGCTCAGACTGTTGCCGTTCGAATACTTATATCATTTTTCAGTATTATGATTCTATTAGCACAGAGAGGTGAATAAAGCCCCATTCATACTTAATGAATAAAGTAAGGCGAGCATGTTTTTTTTTCTCGTACTGCGAGCCCATTGTAATTTCGAGGTTAGTTCGGTTAAAAAAAATTCAGATGAATAAAACTCTCTTCGTACTCCTTCTCACACTTGGGCTTCTGGCCGCTGAAGAATCTGACGCTGGGGGAAGTCGTCGTCGAATTAGAAACGCGGGATTTGGAATGAAAAACAACAACGTGAGATATCAACTAATATGATACGGAAGCTCTGATTGTCTACCAACATAAACATTGGTATGTAGGCTACCAGTGTAAAGCGCATGAGAGCTACTTTGCTGTGTACTGTATAAACACAAGTTCATACAAATTATGCGCACTTTTTTGTGCAGATAAAACGCACATTTTGTACCCATTTTGTACACGTTTTGTAATTTCGAACTTCGTTGTCCGACCAATTTTTCCAAATAAATCTAGTTCTCCCTTGTTTTATTAAACGACAAGTCTTGTCACTACAGATTCTGTGATACGAGGAGGCCTAATTGAGTTTAGGATAGAATAGGATATTCATGTTTTTCACCGTGAATGGGAATACCAAAGGGGTTAACACACGGGCAATCGTCAGATCACCTCGCTTCCCACCGTCGGTTATGCTATTGCAGTGTGTAATGTATGATTCACACGTTCCTTCAATTTAGTAGAACCCATTAATCCGCTGGGTTCAGGCAATGTCTGTGAAGAGCCTTGCCCAAGGACACAAACGACTAGCTAGTGAACAGTTTCGAATTTCCAACCTTTTAGTTTTAGAAATGGGAGCCAATGATGTAGATGCCGATGAAAACACAGAATAAGCCATCATCGGTAGCCTAACCAACAAGGTGAAATCTTTAGTTTTTAGTTTCTGTTTAAACATCGCAGCAAAACGTCGCATTACAATAATGTTGTTACTGTTCCGCTTGGCGCTTAGAGATCGGCTTGGTTTTGCTGCCGCCTTCGATTTCCCACATGTTTGCTCATGTGATGTCTATATATACGTTATATCGACTCTCCCTTTGCTATTTTATGCAGATTTAGAGTCGTTCGTAGCTCTGTGGATATCTGTGATAACAATATGAATATATTTGATACTTAGGTTTACCTTCTCTTTGTAGGAAAGTGCAGAGAGCGTTATAAATTGTGTTTCTAAATATCATTATCAGGAAAATATGATATGCTGCTTAAACATTACAGCAAGAATCTTGCTTTCGCTCGTCTCATTACAACAATGTTATCACTTCCTCCAATTTACTTTGTAGACTAAGCACGTCTTCAACCATTGCAAAGAAGCTCATGGATTGAGCAGATGATTTGTTGGTGCTAAAGTCTTAACGCAAAATACCGAATGTAATTGTCCAATGAACAATAAAGTTTCATTGTGGTACAATTTTAAAGCCTACGCTGAGGCTGGATGAGGGGCCCGTGATCTGAATCAGGGCCGGTTTTAGGCCGATTTGACCGATTAAATCAAATTGGGCCCCGCACCTTGAAGGGGCCCCGCGCTAGGGGTCTTTCTGTATTATGAGGTTTAAAATACTACTGAAACGTAAAATAAAAAGTGAAATAATATTCTTTCTCATTATATCAATTTGTTATGCATGGTAACTAAGTCAAATTTATATTTTTGTGTCTGCCTGTTACGTCATAATGAATATGGTTGCTAAACAGTATACATGTTTGGAAGTACGTAAGCACTTAATGTACATCAAACTGAGGCTACAGCTGATCGACATTTGTGACGTCACTGAGTCGCTTGTCGGAACTCCTGGTGTGTTGTGCGTAATTTTTTTAAATCTTTTTTTTCTTTTTTTAGGCCGATTCTCTCCTTTTCAAACTGTATATCGGCAAAGATGATTTTAAAACCGCATCTCCTTGATTAATATCCAGAAAATTCACAAATTAAAGGGTGCCTCTAAATACTAAGGGATCGCTTGGAGCGCTTGATTCACTTAGATTGCTATGGAAAGTAATTCTCACCCTGTCCCCAACACTAATCTCAACCTCAGAACTAACTTTAACCCCAACCCTAACATTAATATTATAGCTTTTGTAATTACGAAGTATAGTAAGCGATCCATGCAATCCAAGCGATCCTGTAGTATTTAATGGTAGGCTACCCCAAATTTAATACCGGTATTATATCAATACCAATGCACAATAACCCCATGGTTGACTGATTGGGTTAGGATTGGTGTTCAGGTAGAGATTAGCGTTAGGGTTGGGGTTCAGGCTTAGAGTTAGTTTTCACGCAAATAGTGTGTGCAGTTTCATAGAATAAATAGTGTGTGCAGTGCATAGACTAAGCACACCACTGAATACCCAGCATTTGGTTTAGCACCCATCACATTTCGAAATGTTTTAAAATCTTCATACAGAAGCGCGCTAGATATATACCGGTAGATATAATCCGCAATACACCATGTCAGCGGTTCCCAAACTTTTTTTGTTGGCGGCGCCTTTTGAAAACTTATTAAACCTTGCGGCTCCCTCATAAAGCCAAAATTTTCTAACTGCATGTATTGTATATTGTATATCAAGACTAGCGCGCATTTGGATAACCATTCAAACTATTCACTAAAACTAAAGTATCGAACAGTCAATTAATGCAAAACAGATATTTGACAAACCATTATTCGAAAAACAATGCCATGTTAGTTAGCAAATAGTGGTAAATAACACCGAACAATGGATTTTTAACAAGTAAAACGAATGCTGTATGCCAGTGTATGGGGTTGCACACCAGGCTCAATCATCTCCAATTAACATTTTATTGGTGTAACGCACATGTACTGTTTTTTTGTAAGAAAAACAATAAATGCAGCAACTTCCGCATGCTTTCGTGGCGCCCCTGGCAAAGTCTCGCGGCGCCCAGTTTGGGAACCGCTGCACCATGTGTTTCCACAAGTTACTTGTCGTTTCGCATGAACAACTCTCTCCTAGGAAAAAAATTACCCATAATACATCAGGAGTTCCCATAAGCTACTGTATGACGTCACAAATGTCGATCAGCTGTAGCCTCAGTTTGATGTACATTAAGTGCTTACCTTGGAAGTAAAACAATACCGGTATATCGTAAATAAGCATCCACATTACCTTTAATTTGTTTTATAGCAAGTATTAAATGTCTATTTTTGTAGTTTGTATATGTACTGGTATGTATTTTATGATATATAAACACCCATAAATTTTGCTATGAAGAGTAGGGGCCCCGCCATCACATTTCTAATTGGGCCCCGCGGTTCCTAGAACCGGGCCTGATCTGAATTCTATGTTTATTTTATTGTGACACGTCACACACATGAAATTGTGCTTCAATATAGTCACATCTTGCGTGAAAATTAAGCCTAAGCCTCGCACAGCCTTCGTGTAGACGGGGCTTAGGTATCACTAGAGAATATGCTTTTGCAACATTTATATTTTAACAGTGGCGAGCTTCGTTGCTTGTATCCAATATAACAAATATGAGTGTTTAATCTTACAGTAAAATTGTCACGCTGCAAGAACAAATTACAACGTCATATACAGGATGGGATAAACTCGTCTTTACCTTCAAAGATGGTACCCGCAAGAGGGCAGTATTAATCGATTAACTACCATTTACAAAAAGCAATAACTCGATTTGCCTGTATAATATTTATGTTTTACCCTTATAAATGGGAACACGCAAGGGTTGTTATCACACGGGCATTCATTACATTACGTCGTGGCCACTGTCGGGTTACCAGATCTATTACAGTGGGTTGCTAACTTATTAAGCTATCAAACCGGACAAAAAGCAAAAAATTGGATTTAATGTAAAAATTGTTTCGGTATTAAAACTTGCATCGTGCAGCTGATACACAAAATCTTCAAATTGTTCCAGTTGTCACTTATCTGTTGACGCCCACTTACCACGTGGCTTTTGTATTATAAAGTATTATTGATATATTGCTGAAGTTGTTATTAATCCCCTTAAAGCCCTTACATACCTTGCCTACGTGCATGTGTGCACAACATTGCCTTAAACTTGTGGTTTAGACATGCATGTTACATTTTTAGGTACAAGAAACGCCAAACGCCCCATAAAAAAAACTCTAAGAAAACTTGTTTGTTTAAAATCTTTGTTTAGTCTTTTGCATAAAGACACTATTACCAACTAACCAATCTGTTCAATCTAGGAAATCCGTTTCCTGCAATGTGAAAGAAGATACGAAGTAGTCAAAAGAAAGAGAAGTTATTTCGCAGTTAGAAAAAGACTGACTATAGGTCTACTGGTTTAAATTCGAGCTCTCAATCGAACAAACTTATCTTTCTTAAAAGAATACTACAAAGGTAAGTTTGTTTATTTTCGTCAACAAAAGCTGTTTTGGTGACAACGATAAATTTTGCAGATGAATAAAGCTCTCTTCGTACTCCTTCTTGCACTTGTGCTTCTGGCCGCGGATGAATCTAACGCTTTGTGGCGTCGTCGTCGCCAAAGTGGAAATGAAAAATCACAACAACAAAGCGATGTTCATGGCGGACATTTTGATGAAATCTCAGGTAATATTCATACGAACGCTCTAATTGGACCTACCATCCTAACCATCGGTATATACAAGGAAACCTAACTAAGAATAATTTCAGAAATGGAAGCCGACGAGGCCAATGTTCGATTTCAAGAATAAGCTCTCAACGGTAACCAACAAGGTAAAACGATTATTTTTATCTAAACTATACGTTGCTAAAACTTAACATTTTCTTTCTTTAGGTCTAGGCCTACATGATGCACGAAACCTTGTTTAAAGTCATGGCGACAAAATAAAAGAAATCTACATGAATATTACAGCATTGTATATGAAACGTAGCTATAGGATGAAGTATGAGAAAGTCGTATATTGGGCGTATTAAAAAGGTAGTAAATTTATATCTTGATTTAAAGCAAGAGGCGGTTAATCCCCATTTACAATGAGCTACACCTCGGTTTGTCCTCCAAATTACAACGCGCAGTATAGGATCGGTGGTGTTGCGGTTTACAAGGGAGCGCGATATTACGACGGTGTTGGTGCTTGTGAGCATAAGAGTTAGAATGTGATGTTTATTGCTTGATTTAACATCTCTATAGCGAGCAGCTATAAAAAAAATCAGCAATCTGACACAGACATCGTCAGTTCTTTTTATAATGGCTGCCACAGAGTAATTAAGAACCAAATTAAAAAAAAAATTAACCCGAAAACTTTCGACCCACCGTCCATCAAATGAACAAGCTTAAATGACAATTTGGCTGGTGCACCGTGCTTAACATCCGGTTGTGAAGGTTTCGCGCATGAAAACAATGGTAATTATCACTACATTGTACCATCGAATATAGAATGTCAAACTTCTTCTGATGAGATAACGAGCAGTTTCAGGTCGAAGTATCGACGTTTACTGCACCGTTTCCACTATATGTAATGAAAAACGCGACTCTTACTGTGGTGGAGCATTAGTTAAAGGCAAATGTAGCAAAATAACCGCACAGGAACTGAAAAGGTGACAAAACATACCGTCGTTAAAACACGTTCTTTGAAAGATAACGGATATAACTAAATCAAAACAATATAACGGCCGACATCATTTTTTTGCCGAAACGGCCAAAGAGACAGTTGTAAATAAACACTTTAAAAATGTTTCAAAACTGTCATAAAATTAAATATATATATTTTTAAAACAAATATATTTTTTTAAAGTTATAACCAAAATAATACTTCTTTACACATTTGTTGCTTTCTATCGTGAGCCATTAGAAAATCATATATCTAATGTCGAAACTACCATTTTTTAAACAGTTTGTTCTAAATCTAAAATAAATTCGACGTTGCAGGTAGCCTGTGTAATTTGTTTTAACCGAAAGGTTAAAGTGGTCGCTAGCTAGTTGGTTGTGTCCTTGTCAAGGTACTTTAGGGACATTGCCTGGACCCAGCGGAATAATGGGTTCTACCAAATTGAAGGAACGTGTGAATCATTCACACTTATGTCCGTCCCGATGGTCTAGCGGTTAAGTGCGTCGCCTTTCAATCGAAAGGTTGCAGGTGCGAAACTGGTCGCTAGCTAGTCGGTTGTGTCCTTGGGCAAGGCACTTAACGGACATTGCCTGAACCCAGCGGATTAATGGGTTCTCTACCAAATTAAAAGGAACGTTTCTATCATATACAACACACTGCAATAGCTCCGGTAACCCGACGATGGGCGCGAGGTGATCTGACGATTGCCCGTGTGATAACCCCCTAGGTTTTCCCATTCACGGGAATAAAATGAATATTCTATCTTGGCTTTTATCCATTTTCTTTTTTTTGTCTTTTCCACCGTTGCCCACACTTTCCGGGCCACCCCTCGCTTTACCGCACACTTTACTTGGCATAGTGCAAGAATTTTGGTATATGTATAAACACTTGTTTTTTGAATTGTATATATTTTATAAATGTTAAGTTTGGTAGCCACATAATAATACTAAGTTTGAAAATAAGTTTTTGAATTATAGACAATTTTAATGACTTGTTCTGCCGTTATTTTCTCGTTTTCCAATTTCTAATTAATGGTCTGCCCGATTAGCATGGTGGGTTAATGCGCCACCTTGCAGACGAAAGGTTGCAGATTTAAAACTGGAAGCGTGTCTTTCGGCAAGTAACTTAACAGATAATAACAAAAACTGTTCGAGAATTATCTCATAACCCTATTGCATTTCCACCACTATAAGCTACGCAATGAATTTATTGTTTCTGCCATGTTCGACATGTCTTGGGTTTTCTTTATCCTTTTTGTATTTTTTAATTATAATCATCATCACTGTTCACAGTGAGGGAACAAACTAGATAATTTTTCGTTTTTTTGGTGCCTTCCTGTTTTGCTGGAGTATCTTGTCAGTTTTTTGTTTCATTGTTTGACAGTTAACGTCATATTTGTCTTGGTGTATATATATATGACATGCTTTGTGTTTTCGGATTGTTGGTGGTTATTGCTCTAGCGAAAGAAACAAAATAAAAAAAATTGAAATTGAAACTGTCAGCTGTAAAAAGAAATTTTTCCGGTAACCACTACCTAATCTGTTTAAATGAAATTGTTTCTAACAGGTGATGTCGGTAATATTTTGTTAATAGGTAAATTTCAAAATGAGTCAGGTTGAAACATTTGGTTTTGACAAGGCTCGTTTGGTCGGAGTTTTCAACAAAGATGAGAATTATGAGTTGGAGGCGTTACAACTACCTCTCCAAGTGGACGGTCATCTCATGATGATTCTGCAGTTTGAAGACCAAGTTTCCAAGAAATGTCCTATGTTGCCGTCTTCGAAGACTGATTACGCTGATTTCCTAAGGAAATACAACTCGTTGGACAAGGAGTTGTTGGATTCGTGTGGCGTCAATGAGCGCGACCTGTTCGTGGCGTTGTCGCAGCTGATTACTTGTGTCGGTTGCCGCCGTGCCGTCGAACAACTTTTTCAGGAAGTTCAGAAAAGTAGTCACTCTGTTTACGAAACAATCACAGTGACCTCTAACGGTTGGTTGGGTATTTCCCCGTCGTTCAGAGACAACCCTAAGAAGCTCTACCATCTGTTTCATTGCGTGCGGCCGAAACTGCATGAATTTTTGGAAAGCATGAGAAGGAAAAATAAGCGTTGCGTGTTTCATTCGTTGAAACTTCACAAATCCACTGAGTTTCAATCCGACAACAAGGTCAATCTGCCGAAGTGGTGCAACTATTCTGTGATTGATGTTTGGGACCGCATGTGCCAGGAATGTAGGGAGGAAATCACAACTATCGATTGTAACTGCTTTGTCGAAACCATGGATCATTATTTGAAGAAACATAGGTTTTGCAACGAGTGCAAAGCGAAGGTTCAAAGAGCGTTTCATATTCTCACGGGGGATGTTGATTTCCGAGGTGAACCCGGCTTCTGTTCGGCGATTTATGAAGGTTTGAGATGTTGCAATTCAACCAACAACAACACGACGACGCAAACCAGACACATCCATGTGTGCTGTGAGCGTGCGTATATCGTTCATATGCTGATGCAAGCACATGGTGAAATGGAGGGCGGAAGGAAGGAGCGTCACGCTAAAACCACCGATATTGCGCAAGAGGAAGTTTGCACATGTATTGCTCTGTATCTGCACCAGAGGCTGCACAAACTCTGGCACCAGAAGCTCACACACGAACAAACCTGGTTAACCCTGTGCTACATTGGCATCGAAGCTTGCCGGCAAAATTTCGAGATTGCGGTGCAAGACAAGATTGGCATGGGGCAAGCGCTGTGTGATGAGATCGAGTTGGCTGATAAAGCTAAAGAAAGCAAACTTGAGAAAAAGAGATTAAAGAAAAAAAGGCAGAAGAAGAAAAAAGAGAATAAAATCGCCGAAGCGGAAACAACAGAGGGATGCAAGCAAAGCGAGAAGAGCACGGATGATTCTCCAGCCGCATTTCATTCCTGTTTGTTGGATATGTTGGCGGACGACCAGCGATGTGAATGTTCGCAGAACGGAGCTTCAGATGACGATGCAGAGGAACTCACACAGGAGGAAATCCAGGAATTTGAGAGAAACCGCAAACAAATCGACGCGCAGCGGTACAAACTGCGTCAACGAATCAAGCAAGATTTCCAGAAGTTCATCGGAGCCACAAACCCTGACGTTTAACATTTCATCGCTCTTAGTCGTGCTTTCATATTTATTTCAACATAATTCAAAATTGACTTGATTTTTTGCCAAACCACGTGCACCGAGCGCTGTTGTTTTATTCCTGTTTAGAAATTTTTTAAGTGAAATTAAGTTAAAAGTGTTGAATTTAGGTGCTAGGTCATAGTATGTATCAGCCTGTTCGGCCCAAGTCAGCCAAAGGGAAGACGAGACCCACGAGAGTCATCAATTCAACCTCGAATAATAATGAAGCAAGCACAAGTAACAGGTATACGGTACCTCTAAATACTACAGGACCGCTTGGATCGCTTACTATGCTTCGTAATTACAAAAGCCATGATATTCATGTTATGATTAGGGTTTAAATTTCTGGGGTTGAGATTAGTGTTTAGGACAGGGTTAGAATTACTTTCCATAGCAATCTAAGTGCTCCAAGTGATCTTGTAGTATTTAGAGGCACCCACAGGTATAAGTTTGTAAATTATTTGGTTTTTACATCTTATATCCTAGTTATTAAATGTATTTCGATATCTGACTAGCTTGTGACCAGTTTCGATCCTACAACCTTCCAGCTAGAGGATGACACACTTCGTCATTGACTCACAACTTTTACATAGTTGTTTATACACAGTCCATCCACACGACAGCGTGGACACAACACACAAGGGAGATCACAACCCACCATGGGCAGCAGAAGGATTTCTAGTGGTGAGTTGGTGCTGGGGCATGAATAGGGATGCACAATATAGAATTTCGAATCTTTAAAAATCTTAACAAGTTTTTAATAAGACTAGTTTGGATTCGAAATTATAAACATAAACTAATTATCCTATTTTGTGCATCCCTAGGCATGAGATAGATTAACAGAAGAGAAGAAAATATCATTTTTGCTGATATAAATCAAAACGTGCATTATTCCCGATATACATTCCTAGTCATGTGGTAATTGTTTGCACTAATGGATTCAATCGGCCACAATGCTGGTTTACCATGTTGGCCCTTCATATGTTAGGTTGCAGTCCCTAGGTGTGTTTCTTTCTTTCGAGTATATTGCTGCAATGTATTGGAATGATGGGTGTGGGCACTTGTGCCTGGTAAGACCTTGCCTTACTGAATTACAGACAAAACAAAG
>CH002447.1:216191-276960 GCA_000149265.1 Ciona savignyi | reverse complement strand
CTAAGAAATTAAAGAAACGTCTAAATAATGCACAACATGCCACAATAGCTTCGATGACTCGTTTGTGGGCGCCAGGTGATCTGAAAATTGCCCAGGTGTTAACATCCTTTTCGTTTTCCCATTTACAGGAAAAAACATGAATATCCTACAGGAAATTTATTGCACCAGTAATGTCGCTGCCTGATTGCCAGTAGAATTACAGAGCTTGATTCACAATTTTATGGTAAATCTACAATACTGATATATATGCTATATATTTACAATTAGTTACTTACTTTAAGTGGATATTTCCCAATCTCAGTGATTTGTATGCATCAAAATCCAGACCAAATTTTGGAATATGAGTTTGAAGAAAGTGTTGTATTTTGTTACCAGCACTTTTGTCTTTAACTTCATTTATGAATTCGATTTCTTTCGTTGTCTCTGAACTTAAATTTATTGCAGCTACTCGGTCGACAATTTGAGTAATATCGCAAACTGTTAACTCAGGGTACAACTTGCTGAAGCAGTAACACAGCGCCACTGACAGGCCGCCTTTCAGCGTTACATACTTGAGACCAACTCGTGAAAGCAACTTTATTGACTTTGTTTCGATGTTTAATTCCCGTCTTCTCCAAATAATTTTGTCTTTAATAAGATCTGAAAGATCATTATTTGATTCAAATTTAACCTCTAGTTGTCCTTTCCACAAGTCGTCCATTTTACGTTCTCAGTAAGAGTTCCCATATAATTTTATTCTTCCGCCTTTCAGAAAAATAAAGCGGGACTGGAAAACTGGGGATTACCCGTTTCGTTGAGCAGGGCTCGAGAGTAAAAATAAGTCATTTAACGTAAAGAAATATACAACGCGGAACAACGGAAGATCCTAAATTTGTTTAAAGAAATCCGCCTTTGGGTGTTTTATATTTATATAGGTAATGAGTCTCTAAGTTAACAAATAAACTTCTTTACCATGATTAGTTAACACTTGTAGCGTCTCGTGTATATATATTTGTTTTCATTTATTTCATCTCTAAAATACTTTATGTTTTAAATGTCGTTTTTGTCTTTCAAGGTAACGACTCTTACGTGTTTATTACTCTTTACGTAATTATTACCTTGTACATACCTTTGTATTTCCTCTGTTTAAAACGTTAACATAGTTTCCCCACCCGGAGTTAGTAAGGCGTGCAGATGTGAAACGCTTCTTACCCAAACTTTTCAGACGTCGTAAAAAGCCCCTATATATTCTGGTAAATTTCAATAGTAATGACTTGCATCAGACTATTTAACTTGCATCAAACTAAGCAACTTGCTTCGCGAACGAAACTGTTATATATTTGAAAACGCAGAATAAAATTATACTGGATCAAGAATTAGACTTTGAACTTGAGATCTAAACTTTTCAAATCGTGGCTACTATAATAATTAGTAAGCGTTCAGTGGAAAGTGCCATTATTTACTTTCCGCTGCGCAGCTTGCCAGAGACCGTTAGGCAGCCATTTGAAGCAAGCTTAGCCAACGCCCTGGTCAGTAAACCCCAAAAGAAAAGCGCGAGCCCACACACTCATATTAGATTCGTGCACGTCTAGACCAGTCATGTAACATTGCTTATTTTTTTAATCAGTTTTGTTGCACAAACGCGAACCAGTCATTGTGTGTTGTGTATGTGCTGTTTTTTTGGAGCGACTTATACCAAACTATTTTAACAGGAACCCGTACTGCGTATCTGTGTAAACATTTTCATGTATTTTACCGTGTAATCTTATAATCAAGAATAAAATTCCGTGAAGTTGTCGGATCGCGATAGTCATATCAGCTAAATACTTCATGCTAAGGAATAGTCTGGCTAGCTCAAGTGTGAAGCAACATACTCAAATAGACGAGACCCTATATATAGGTTGTAACAGTTTTGTTTTTGCAAGAAGAAAAGAATGTATCCGTGAAATCGGATTTTTTCTATATTTACAGTTTACATTTAATTCGGAGAATACACCCCTGTAGTGCGCTTATTGAAAAATAAATTTACAAAATTTGGAGAATTTTCAAAAGTAATTACACATTATTAACCCTTTTTACTATTTTGGGTAGTGAACTAAATATAATTAATTTAAATTTGGGTAATTAGGTTAAGCGCTATGATTCCTTAAGAACGAAAAGCCGTTAAAGAGAGTAAGTTAGTGTTTTACGATTCTGGGGAAATCCCCAAAGGTAAAACCCTAAATTGTGTTGGGGGGTTTTAACATACCCAGGTCATGACGTCCCCATATCTGAAAATCAATTTTGATTCAAATACTCCTTCCAAACGATCTGGGATGGATAGGACACCTCTGTCCTACGTTTGACAAAATATATACTTAACAATCGTTAAAAACATCTAACGATTTAACTCGTAATTGGTACTAAGTTAATGGCCTCAAATGCTCAATGCAATTGATGTTATAAAACTACTGATGGCGTTGATCGACGAACCCACAGAGGATAAGAGTCAAGTCAATGAGACGTTTACGCAGAAAACCTCAATTAACTAGAGAGTGTCAACCACGTGGTTGAACCAACCACTATTTGTAAAACACCCCCAATAATTATGCTACAGGGTCCCTAACCACAGTTTGTATTATATGTAGTTTGTTTCTGCAAGCATAAACGCATGGGTCCCAGAGTTAACAAACCAAACTTCTTTTCCATGTGTAGTTAAAAAAGGATGATCGTGTTAGATTTACGAACACTTTACCAAAAATGTTTTAAAATGCAACTTCTTTTTAAGTGCACTAGTACAATAAAGTTAAATCCCAAAACAGTCCGATTTAGTTTTTCATGGTTTCAGGGAATTCCCCTGGGTTTAGTAGATAATTTTCTGTTTTTACATATGTGGGTCATGTTATCTAACAATTCTTAAAGTTTTAATTCGATTTGACTCCTTTAAGGAAATTACCCAAAGTAAATGTTTTCTTTTTTTAATTGGCACATAGAAGTGGCTAACGGTCCAAATTTTTCAAATCTCATTTAAATTGGAGCTGCCGTTCAAGCGCTATACCCACCCAAAACACAAAGAAAAAAATAGAAAAAACGGGCAAAAATAATATGTTACAATAAGGTGTTTAATGACAAGTTTTCTAAAAGCGGTGAAATAACTAGAGAGTGTCAACCACGTGTTTAACCATCACTATTTGTAAAACACATGTCGTATGCCATATATTCATGTTACAGGGTCCCTAACCACATTTTGTATTTTATACGCTGTGTATGTAGTTATTGTTTCTGCAAGCATAAAACATAGGTCCCATTGTTATCAAACCAAACTTCTTCTCCATGTGTAGGTAAAAAGAACAATCGTGATAGATTTACAAAGATTTCATCACAAATGTTTTAAATTAAAGCTTTTTTAAAGTGCTTATTGAAATGAAGCTAAATTCCTTAAACAGTTCGATTTAGTTTTTCATGGCTTCGGGGAATTCCCCATGAGCTTGGTAAATAAGTTTCTGTTTTCACATATGTGGGTCATGTTAACTATCAATTCTTAAAGTTTTAATCCGATTTGACGAATCCTTGTTGGAGATGTCAGTGCAATGTGGCATGCTTGTCACAATCATGAGTCCGGAACATATCTTCGTTTTTAAGGGAGTTACCCTAAGTAAATGTTTTCTTTATTTTAAGTGACACAGGGTGGATAACGATCTAGCATTTCACAAAATCTGATCAAAATTAGAGCAGCCGGTTAAACGTTATTTTCCGAAAAGCTATTTTTTTTAGAAAAATAACCGATTTGGATTTTAACGTCTCCGGGGAATTCCCCTTGATTTATCACCCACAATTTTGCTCCTGCGTATCTAGACCATGTTGTCTAACAAATAACAAAGCTTTATTACTATTTTATTATTCCTTCTGGTAGATGTCGGGGCGTCATGCCATGCCTGTCACAATCATGATTTGAGAACAAAATCTTATTTTTTAGGGTATTTCCCTAGGTAATTTTTTTATTTTTTCCAAGTGTTAAATCAGTGTCTAATGCACTTACATTCCACCAAATCTTATATCAAATTGGAGCAGCTGTTTAAGCGCTATGCCACAAAAAGCTATTTTTTTTTTAAAAAATTCCGTTTTGGATTTTAACCTCCCAGGGGAATTCACCTTGATTTATCACCTAAAATTTTGGTTTCTGCATATCTAGACCATGTTGTCTAACAAATGGCTAAGTTTCATTACGATTTCATTATTCCTTTCGGTAGATGTCGGGGCGCCATGCCATGCCTGTCAAACCTTTGACGAAGAAAAAAACGAAAAAAAAAAAAAAACGGACAAAAACAATATGTGACAATATAAAACAATATATACCCACTAGAGTGTGTCAACCACGTGTTTAATCACCACTATTTGTAAAACACATGCTGTATGCCATATATTCATGCTACAGGGTCCCTAACCACATTTTGTATTTTATACACTGTGTATGTAGTCATTGTTTCTGCAAGCATAAACTCATGGGTCCCATAGTTATCAAACCGAACTTCTTCTCCATGTGTAGGTAAAAAGAACAATCGTGATAGGTTTACAAAGATTTCATCACAAATGTTTTAAATTAAAGTTTTTTTTAAGTGCTGTATTGAAATAAAGCTAAATTCCTAAAACAGTTCGATTTAGTTTTCATGGCTTCGGGGAATTCCCCATGGGCTTGGTAAATAAGTTTATGTTTTTACATATGTGGGTCATGTTAACTATCAATTCTTAAAGTTTTAATCCGATTTGACGAATCCTTGTTGGAGATGTCAGTGCAATGTGGCATGCCTGTCACAATCATGAGTCTGGAACATCTTTTCGTTTTTAAGAGAGTTACCCTATGTAAATGTTTTCTTTCTTTTAAGTTACACAGGGTGGCTAACGATTTAGCATTCCACCAAACCTGATCAAAATTAGAGCAGCCGGTTAAACGCTATGTTCCGAAAAGCTATTTTTTTCGAAAAATAACCGTTTTGGATTTTAACGTCTCCGGGGAGTTCCCCTAGATTTATCACCCCCACTTTTGCTCCTGCGTATCTAGACCATGTTGTCTAACAAATGACAAAGCTTTATTACTATTTTATTATTCCTTTTGGTATGATATCGGGGCGTCATGCCATGCGTGTCACAATCATGATTTGAGAACAAAATCAAATTTTAAGGGTATTTCCCTGGATATTATTTTTTATTTTTTCTAATTGTTAAATTAGTAGGTAATGCACTTACATTTCACCAAATTTGAATCAGATTGAAGCAACCGTTCAAGCGCTATGCCAAAAAAACTAGTTTTTTTTAGAAAAAAATACCGTTTTGGTTATTAACGTCTTTGGGGAATTCCCCTAGATTTATCACCCAAGATTTTGTTCCTGCTTATCTAGACCATATTGTCTAACAAATGACAAAGCTTTATTACTATTTTATTCTTCCTTCTGGTAGATGTCGGGGCGTCATGCCATGCCTGTCACAATCATGATTTGAGAACAAAATCTTTTTTTTAGCGTATTTCCCTATAGGTATTTTTTTTATTTCTTCCAAGTGTTAAATCAGTGCCTATTGCACTTACATTCCACCAAATCTTATTCAAATTGGAGCAGCCGTTTAAGCGCTATGCCACAAAAATCTAATTTTTTCATAAAAAATACCGTTTTGGTTTTTAACTTCCCAGGGGAATTCCCCTTGATTTATCACCCAACATTTTGGTTTCTGCATATCTAGACCATCTTGTCCAACACATGGCTAAGTTTCATTACGATTCCGTTATTCCTTCTGGTAGATGTCGGGGCGACATGCCATGCCTGTCACAATCATGATTTGAGAACAAAATCTTATTTTTTAGGGTATTTTCCTAGGTAAATTTTTTATTTCTTCGAAGTGTTAAATCAGTGTCTAATGCACTTACGTTCCACCAAATCTTATTCAAATTGGAGCAGCCGTTTAAGCGCTATGCCACAAAAAGCTAAATTTTTAATAGAAAATACCGTTTTGGTTTTTAACTTCCCAGGGGAATTCCCCTTGATTTATCACCCAAAATTTTGGTTTCTGTATATCTAGACCATGTTGTCCAACAACTAGCTAAGTTTCATAACAATTCCATTATTCCTTCTGGTAGATGTCGGGGCGCCATGCCATGCCTGTCAAACCTTTGACGAAAAAAAAAAACGGACAAAAACAATATGTGTCCCAATTTTTCAATTGGGACCCATAATACTTAGGGAAATACCCTAAAAAATAGGATTTTGTTCTCAAATCTGATTGTGACAGGCATGCCATGTCGCCCCGACATCAACCAACAGAAGTAATGGAATCGCAATGAAAATTTGACATTTGTAAGAGAACATGGTCTAGATATGCAGAAACCAAAATTTTGGGTGATAAATCTAGGGAAATTCCCCTTAGACCTTAAAAACCAAAACGCTATTTTTTTCTAAAAAATAGCCTTTTTTGGGTATAGCGCGTGAACGACTGTTACAATTTAAATTAGATTTGGTGGAATGTAAGTGCATTAGTCATTGATTTAACACTTGAAAGAAATATTAAAATTACCAAGGGAAATACCCAAAAAATAGGATATGTTCTTAAATCATGATTGTGACAAGAATGCCATGTCGCCTCGACATCTACCAAGAGGAGTAATGAAATCGCAATGAAAATTGGACATTTGTAAGACAACATGGTCTATATATGCAGAAGCCAAAATTTTGGGTAATGAATCTTGGGGAATTCCCCTCAGACGTTAAACACCAAAACGTTTTTTTCTAATAAATTAGATTTTGTAGCCATAGCGCTTGAACGGCTGCTCTAATTTTATTAAAATTCGGTAAAATGTTAAAACATTAGACACTCTGTTCCAATTAAAAAAAATGAAAACATTTACTTATAGGTTAATTTCCATGAAAAAGAAGATATGTTTCAATTATGATTGTGACAGGCATGCCATAGACTATCGCACCAACATCTCCAACAAGAAGTCGACAAATCAGATTAAAACTTTAAGAATTGTTACATAGCATGACTTACTTATGTAAAAACAAAAACTTATCTACTAAACCCAGGGGAATTCCCTGAAACAATGAAAAACTAAATCGGGCTGTTTTGGGAATTTAGCTTTCTTTCACTATACAGCGCTTGAAAAGAAGCTATAATTTAAAACATTTTTGTTGAAATGTTCGTAAATTTAAGACGTTTGTTCTTTATTTAACTAAACATGGAAAATAAGTTTTGTATGTTAACTATGGGACCCATGCGTTTATGCTTGCAGAAACAAAAACTACATACTCTGTGTATAAAATACAACTTGTGGATAGGAACCCTGTAGCATGAATATAGGTTATACAACATGTGTTTTACAAATAGTGATGGTTAACACGTGGTTGACACTCTCTAGTTAGAGATGTCAGTGCGATATGGCATGTCTGTTACAATCGTAACTCAAGAACATATCTTCGTTTTCAAGGAAATTACCCTAAGTAAATGTTTTCTATTTTTTAATTGGCACAAACTGTCTAATGGTCTAACATTTCACTGAATCTGATCAAAATTAGAGCAGCCGTTCAAGCGCTATGCCCCCAAAAGCTAATTTATTACAAAAAAAAAACGTTTTGGTTTTTAACGTCTTATGGGAATTCCCCTGGATTCATTATCCAAAATTTTGGTTTCTGCATATCTAGACCATGTTGTCTAACAAATGGCTAAGTTTCATTACGATTCCATTATTCCTTCTGGTAGATGTCGGCGCGCCATGCCATGCCTGTCACAATCATGATTTGAGAACAAAATCTTATTTTTAGGTTATTTCCCTAGGTACATTTTTTTCCAAGTGTTAAATCAGTGTCTAATGCACTTACATTCTACCAAATCTTATTCAAATTGGAGCAGCTGTTTAAGCGCTATGCCACAAAAAGCTAATTTTTTTATAAAAAATACCGTTTTGGTTTTTAACCTCCCAGGGGAATTCCCCTTGATTTATCACCCAAAATTTTGGTTTCTGCATATCTAGACCATGTTGTCTAACAAATGGCTAAGTTTCATTACGATTCCATTATTCCTTCTGGTAGATGTCGGGGCGCCATGCCATGCCTGTCAAACCTTTGACGAAGAAAAAAACGAAAAAAAAAACAAAAAAAAGAAAAAAAAAACGGACAAAAACAATATGTGTCCCAATTTTTCAATTGGGACCCATAATAAGTCACACGCTTACAATCGTGCAAAAATCTTGAATCAGAGCAGCCAACCTTACAGTGGTAACAGCGGAGGTGAGCTCAAGCCTGGGAAAACTAACCGGGCTTATCGAAGCAACTCTGGACTTGGCCATCACAAATGAACAATGTATTTTCCAATACTTTGTGAAGTATTTTATTTACAAGTGCACTTACAAATGGTTAAATTGTTATCAGATGCCTGTTGTCTCGGTAGCTGAGTATGCTAACGGCTGCAAATAATTATTCACAGGCTAAGCTATAAACATTATAACAAATATAATATTTGAACCGAAAATCACCGTTATAACACACAAAGTTAGGACAATATGTAACCAAATGCAAAATACACGATTAACACAACGCAGCATGCAAAAGAGCACGGATTTTAAAAGTTCATGTTAAAAAACGGACAACAAGTACTGCGAAACGCAGTTCAGCAAACGTTAACTTTAGTGCGTATGTATCTTGCATTTTCCGGGAAAATTTAATTAAAGCCAACAAAGTTCGAATGTATAGTCAGCGCAGATGGATGACGTGTTTTCTATTTTAGATTTAGATGCGGGGTGAATAAAAAGTCACCATGATCGTTAATATTAAAACTGGCAGAGAAAGGTAACAAACATGCAAATTGCAGTTTAAAAGCTCATTGTTATTAATATGATGGATATTCAAATACTCCAGTGGTGTGATGTTGCTTAATCCTTGTTGGTAGAAGGTAGCGGGTTCACAAGGGTAATGCACACAGCAAGGGCGATAAACGTTTACCAACGGGTGGGTAGTTCACAAGCCCGACGTTTGTAAGGGTTGGATCGGTTTGCACCGCCATTAACATTGCGGTTCTGGTCGGATCGGAGCTCGGATAACCTGGATGCCAACTACCATTGTAGCCCTGATCTCCAGTGCTTAAGCTCATGGAGTCAGTCTGGTGAAATAGAAAAACACTTTACTTCAATTAAAACACAAGTTGGATATGTTGAAACATGTGCGGCCGAGCGGTTAGCACAACTGACGAATACATCGCACCTCGGAGACCTTTAATACTTGGTATTATAACAAACACCTAACCTGACGAAGGTCAGGTAATTAAACTAGATGTTCACCTAAGGTTAATCACGGCGTTTTATAGAAAATCGACTATAATAGAATACACCATGTTACAATGAAAATACAAGCACGTTAACACAAACCGTTGGATTGTAGTTCATCGCTAACCAAACTCTAGCAGATTTTTCATCACCACTGACGAGCGTAGCATTGACGTAACTATAGACTGCGTTATCCATCTGCTTGTCCTCAATGTCCACTAACGTTGCATTGAAGTTCCGACACGACATGTCGGCTTGGGCTCGAGTTTGGTCTTCTGCTTTTCTTGGCTCCGGCGTCCAACTATATTTCCTGTTTTGTACAATGCCCGGACCTTTAATTACTTTTAATTTATTCTATAACCTAAACAGGTAGATTGTACAATGTTTATTCTACAAATATCGTTTTAACGCGAAATTCGGCTTTAGGATAGAATATTCATGTTTATCTTCACGAGAATGGCAAAACCAAGGGAGTTAACTCGCGGGCAATCGTCAGATCGCCTTACGCTTACCTTCGGGTTACCGGAGCTATTGCAGTGTGTTGTATATGATAGATACGTTCCCCTAATTTGGTAGAACCCATTTATTCGCTTGGTTTAAGGCAATGTCCGTTAAGTCCCTTCCCCAAAGACACGACCGACTAGCTAGCGAGCAGTTTCATATCTGCAACCTTTCGGTTAAAAGGCGACGCCATAAACCAACTCTGTATAATTAACCCACTGGTACTATGCAACACTGGTACTATTCCTCATGATATTCTCAAAGTGCATAATCGAAGAAAACTTAACTCGACCAACCTGAGTAAAACGTCCAATCAACAAAGAGATTCTCTTGCCATTCGTTCTCTACAGTTCCCTCCATTTGAAGTGTAAAGCCATGTATAAAGATCTCGGTCACTCTTGCCTTGTATGTATGAAGCACCGATAGATTTTTGTTCCGACCTGTTATGTCGACAAGCAGCGGTACAGAATCCAAGCACATCATGTAGGGGACAAATGTCTTTTTCTTCGGATATTTCTGTTCGAGAGATAGATCAAAACTTCCCTTCTGAGAAATTGGCATTCCTGAAATATTTAAAGTTTAAAAAATCATAAAATTCAGTTGTTTAAAAAACTTACCGCATTCAGCTATTTTTAAACCACAGATAACAACCAATAGAATGAATTTCATGATTGTTTGTTTAAATTGTACAAATATTAAACCTAACCTGCAATGCAATGTTTTAACATATGGATTAAAACACAAGTTGCCTTAAAGAAAGTTTTAAAACGCAGGGCATACCTATCACCATCTCTTAGTAAGTAGCTGCCATCATCGTAATGCATCTTATAAAGTCATCATACGCGCAAGTACGCACAATTAACGGGAAAAGCTAAAGACGAACTCTCAATCACCTTATTTTTCGCGTTAAGTTTTCAACCCATGATGGGCACGTCACAAAAGAACGTATGAATATAGAAATCTTTATATGAATCGGTTGAGCTAACTGTATGTTTACACAGCCATTTTTGTTTCTTGTTACTCTTTGTTTACATGACGAAGATCATTTTTTCTAATAGAATCGGTTTAAGAATCGGTCGCGTTGACCATTCGGCAACACAAATATTGGATTTTCGGGAAAATATGACGTCACCAAATGTAACAGTAATCTCTCTCCAGTCCGACTGATGGCCATAGAGGTACGAATAATCAACCACACAATATAGTTGGGTCATGCAACGAAATTAATTATCGATTTGTTGGTTTTAAGTGTTTAGCTGATTTAATACCCGTAGTACGGATGCATCTTATTTATGTGTTTCGGACCCATTTGCGCGCGCAATAATATTGTATTTATGATTGGTTATGCATATTTTGTTTTGGGGGATATTCGTAGTAAACTGGGTAATTATATTGTTATGTTTTAATGATTCTTTATTTTTTAAAATTTAAGGTAAATATTGTGCTCAATTACGGAGATATAAAACAATATGTGTCCCATTATTCCAAATGGGGCCCATTAAAACGGAGTAAATTCAATCAATGGGAATGTCAAAGAGGGTTTAACACACACATTGGTAATCTATAGATCACCTTGCACCCTTCGGTTACCGGAGCTATTACAATGTGTTGAGTATGATTCACACGTACCTTCATTTTGGTGGGACCCATTAATCCGCTTGGTTCAGGCAACAAACGTGCCTTGCCCAAGAACACAACCGACTAGCTAGTGACCAGTTTCGACCTTCGACATTTTTGGTGAAAGGGCGTACACTAAACCATCTGACTAACCGGTCAGACGATTTTCTATTGCAGAAACAAACGTTACACACTTTGTATAAGATATACCAAGGTTGATGAGGTAGCCATGGAACACGACTGTTTCTGCATGCAGAATAATATAGCGGGCACTCAACAGGGGTTTTAAAATAGTGGCTCCCACGTGATTGACGCTGGTGTATTTAGGGTTTAGGTCTAAGATCACCAACTTACGTTAAACGTAGCAATTTGAAAGCAAATAAAAGGAATTATATTTCCATAAATCACTATAACGCTCCAATATGATTGTTTCACACCAATTCCGCCTAAACCATAGAAAACATAATAATACTGGAGAGTGTCAACCACGTGTTTAACCACCACTATTTGTAAAACAAATTTGTATACCACATATTTATGCTAAAGGGTCCCTTGTAACCACAATTTGTATCTTATAAACTGAGTATGTAATTTGTTTCTGCCAGCATAAACGCATGGGTCCCACAGTCATTAAACCAAACCAAAACAGCCCGATTTAGTTTTTCATGGCTTCGGGAATCCTGTCAAAATCATGATTTGAGAACTAAATCTTATTTTTATGGGATTTTTCAATGTATTTTTTTATTTCTTTTAAGTGTTAAATCAGTAGCTAATGCACTTACATTCCATCAAATCTGATTCAAATTGGAGCAGCCGTTCAAGCCCCACGTCCAAAAAAAGCTTTTTTTAGAAAAAAATACCGTTTTGGTTTTTAACGTTCCAAGAGAATTCCCCTGGATTTATAATATAAAATGTTAATTTCTGCATATATAAACCATGTTGTTTTAATAAACGACAAATTTTATTGCGATTCCATTACTTCTTTTGGTAGATGTCGAGGCGACATGGCATGCCTGTCACAATCATGATTTTAGAACATATTCTTATTTTTTAGGGTATTTCCCCAGGTAATTCTTTTAATTCTTCTAATTGTTAAATCAATGGTTAGTGCACTTTCATTCCACCAAATCTGATTAAAATAGGACCAGTCGTTCCAGCGCTATGCCCCAAAAAGCCATTTTTTTAGAAAAAATTACCGTTTTGGTTTTTAGCGTCCCCGGGGAATTCCCCTGGATTTATCACCCAAAATTTTGATTTCTGCATATCTAGACCATGTTGTCTAACAAAAGACAATTTTTATTGCGATTACATTACTCCTTTGGTAGATGTCGGGGCGACATGCCATGCCTGTCAAGCGTTTGACGAAAAAAAGAAAACAAAAAGAAAAAAAAAACGGACAAAAACAATATGTGTCCCATTTTTCCAAATGGGATCCATAATTAACCAAAATTTTGGGTGATAAATATAAGGGAATTCCCCTGGGAGGTTAAAAACCAAAACGGTATTTTTTTTTTTAAATTAGCTTTTTGTGGCATAGCGCTTGAACGGCTGCTCCAATCTGATTCAGATTTGGTGGAATGTAAGTGCATTACCTACTAATTTAACAATTAGAAAAAATAAAAAAAATATCTAGGGAAATACCCTAAAAAATAAGATTTGGTTCTCAAATCATGATTGTGACAGGCATGGCATGACGCCCCGACATCTACCAGAAGGAATAATTAAATAGTAATAAAGCTTTGTTATTTGTTAGACAACATGGTCTAGATACGCAGGAGCAAAATTGTGGGGGATAAATCTAGGGGAATTCCCCGGAGACGTTAAAATCCAAAACAGTTATTTTTCTAAAAAATAGCTTTTCGGAAAATAGCGTTTAACCGGCCGCTCTAATTTTGATCAGATTTTGTGAAATGCTAGATCGTTAGCCACCCTGTGTCACTTAAAAGAAAGAAAACATTTACTTAGGGTAACTCCCTTAAAAACGAAGATATGTTCCTGACTCATGATTGTGACAAGCATGCCACATTGCACTGACATCTCCAACAAGGATTCGTCAAATTGGATTAAAACTTTAAGAATTGATAGTTGACATGACCCACATATATAAAAACAGAAACTTATATACCAAGCTCATGGGGAATTCCCCGAAGCCATGAAAAACTAAATCGAACTGTTTAAGGAATTTAGCTTTATTTCAATACAGAACTTAAAAAAAACTTTAATTTAAAACATTTGTGATGAAATCTTTGTAAATCTATCACGATTGTTCTTTTTTACCTACACATGGAGAAGAAGTTTGGTTTGATAACTATGGGACCCATGAGTTTATGCTTGCAGAAACAAAAACTACATACACAGTGTATAAAGTACAAAATGTGGTTAGGGACCCTGTAGCATGAATATATGGCATGTAACATTGGTTTTACAAATAGTGGTGGTTAAACACGTGATTGACACTCTCTAGTTTATAAATACTGTTTCTGGAATATTCCCTACTGTAGTTTTAGGAGTTTTATTTTGCCTTGTTAACTTAAAACAACGGGGTAGCAGTCTTAGCCTTTATTATTGGTTTGACTCTGACATGCGCAGCGGTACAATTACAATAATGGATAAGCATAACCGGCTACGTAATTTTATGAATAAGGACAGCAGTTCGTTTAAAGCATGCAGTAACATATAAAAATGTCGGAAAATCAGGGGTGTTTAACACTATTTAATTTTGTAAGCAATTGCTATAAAATATATAAACTGCTAAAATTGCCTCAAATAAGATGTTTCCAGGCTTGTTTACCAAGCCTAAAACTTAAAAGGCTGGATTACCAAGCATTTGTCTGAGTTTTCGTACACTGTCTTGGCTCTGCCTTAAAGTTTCATCTTTATCAGCTTCGGAATCAAAATCTTCAGCAATTTTATATAAATCCACACTTTTCTGGAAGAAGTACTCTGCTTCTTTAAACTTTGACATAGATTTATACACCACACCCATGTTGTGGTGGCACTGTGCATAGAGATTTAATGTCTGTGCCTTGTGTCCGAACATCTTGTCCATTTGAGTTATAGCCATCCTAAACATATACAAAGTTACTGTTTTATGCATATTATGTTTTAGTTTAATTGTTACATTTTCCCATTCAAATTCAGCATTTAATGAGTTAGTATCTTAAAATTATAAAAGCAGAAATAATCGGTAAAAAAACATCCGTTGTAATACATACAAAGGGGTTAGTAAAATAATTAAATATAATGCGGCTGTATTTAAATTAACAAATGTAAGTCATTTTCTCGGAGTTAATGTTCAGTAGCAAATTACAGTGCCTGCCAAAAAAAAACAGTAACCACTTGCTTTTAGTATTTTTGGAATTAAATAAATTAAAAATAAAGATAACAACATGTAACACATTGTACTAGCTTTAAGAAATCAACCACGAACACATAGTATTTTGTCAATTTTCCAGATTTTGAATGCCTTCTGTCAAAATATTAGCCATAAGTTGTTGAGATTTTAACCAGTTGATAGGGAGTAGGTTGTGTCATAACTAGAGCCTTGTTAACTCGCATCCGGGTAATTTGATGACGGGACTGTGTTGTAGTCAATTTTTGTGATTTTTCCAACCCCAGATATATTGTTTTGTCTGAGTCAAAACCCAAAATTTTAGGTGTTACCCAAGGGGAATTCCCTAGAATTGAAAACAATATCTGACTTTATTGGCATTAGATTTTGTAGTGCTTGTAACATCCAACCTAATAACCCTAATTTAACTTTATTGTGTGTGTTGTTAGTCCACTTACAATAGATATTAAAAAGTTAAATAATTTGTTTTAAACAATGGACAACTGCCTAACAATTACCATCTAGGACAGTTACAACCCGCAACTATCACCTGCGTGGTATGGTAGGTATCATTGTCTGGGTGGTAGGTGGTAGTTAATCTATTAGTAATATAAACAGTAAGTATTATATTTTATTTCCCCTTGTTTCCACCAGAATTACACACAATAACCATACAACGCTAACACGATCCATGCAAGGAAGGTTTAAATGTTCTTACTGGTAATATTTTACGGCAAGCTCATTTTCAGACCCATGCGAAAAGAAGTTCGCAATGTCGTGTAGACCCTTTGCTACCATCTTAGAGTGTGGGTTTTGGACCTTGGTCAACCATTTTGCCATTTGTTTCATTATCGAAGTCGCATTTCCAATGTATGCCTTGTCTTTGTAAAGCTTTTTGATTTTCGCTGCAGATTGAAACAAACAGCACCATTAAAGAATATGTAGGTTTTGCAATTATATTTTTTATTACACTATTAGATTTTGTTTAATCCAATGGTTCACTGGCGTCTAGCAATGTCCACTAATTGTGTAATCAATTATATACTAGCTGCTTTGTTTCCATAATTATTCAGTTGACGATCAACCGATATGGGTAAACCCACTAAATATGAGTTAACCAGCCATAATACTTACAAATACAAACTACAAGGCCAGTTAAACGCTGGTCAGGTGATTCGAGGTCTTTATACTTTTCAGCTGCTTTTCTGTAAATCATAAAAGCACGCATATCGCTGCCCAAGTTGCGGTATAGATCTGCAATACGGACCAGCCTATCAATCTGATTGTTCTTTTCAGTTTGGTTACTTGAAAGGGTACTGGCCCATTTATTAAGCGCATTGCACAGTTCGCTGTCCCCTTCTTCACGCTTTCCCATCTGCGGTTTATACATCATTTGGTTAATAGTTTTTATTGGAACTGTAGATCTTGATTGAACAGTTCTAGTTTTCTTTGACAGCCTCTAACAGAAAATCATTGTACCCTTGGATAACAAAATTTTTCCAGTTAAAAAAACCCATACAAGTGATTATACCCATGTGCATCAAATGTATCATTTGGTTAATGTTTTTTATTGGGACTGTAGATCTTGATTGGAACAGTTCTAGTTTGCTTTGACTGACTCTAACAGACAATCAAAACTACCTCTAACAGACAACAAAAATTATTCTAGTTAAATAACCCCATACAAGTGATTATACCCATGTGCATCTAATGTAGTGACATTGTTTTATAGATTTAAGTGATAAAACTGGCTTCACAATGTTTCCATTCATTTTTAGGTGGCTATAAAGAAAAACAAGGGTTAAAAAATTAGGAATTTACAATAAAGAGAATTTTAGGAAAAGTCAATTTACTAATAAAATAAATTAAATTGATATAAATAAAAACCAGAAGAGACAGTTTTAAACCAGAACAGAATGTCCTAAGCAATGTTATATTAAATATCTTACCCTATTTAAACACAGCGAAAGTTTCAAGCTAAGAAGACATGCATATTGTTCATTATGGGTTCGTGATATCATGCCGCGAAAAAGTTCTGCTGCCCGTGCATAATTTCCGTTGTTCAAACATCTTTCACCGTCCTCTGTACTGAGAAGTTTATTCATTTTGAAGAAATAGTATATTAGAAGTACCCACCTTCTTCGGCTAAATTCTTAAGGACAGAAGCCAAATCCTCTGCAGAGCAACAAGTTCATTTATTAATATACTAAAAGCAGAAATGAGGTTTTAAACACACAAAAGAAAACATTACACATGTGAATCCATTATAAGGATCAGGAAAATTCCATTATAATACATTAAATAATGTCAAACCTGTAACGATATATTTCATTTTTTCAGATTCTTTCCTTATCTAAATTACAGAAAAACATGCGGACAGTTTGATATTGTTCATATTAGTTTTACAGCCTCATTTACACCACCATTTGATATAAAAGAGAATAACTAGTATGCTTAACCTGAATCATCTATTGTAGAAGTTTCAGTGGAAAAGTTCGTACTCTGAAAACTTGACTTAGATTTCGATTGGTCGCCAGTTATATCATCTTTACTTTTGTTAGGTTCTGAACTTGATTTTGACATGCTAATGGTGGATGGCTCATGTATTCCACTATCATTGGGTTGACTTGACTTATCTTCACTTGGATTGAATGGAAACTTTAACATCGACAGTTTAAGGTTTCGAGTACAATCTGGTTTTGGCAACAAGTATTTTTCCACCTCTTGTATATGCACTTTCAGATTTGATGAAACAGGGAACTTTGCCAATTCATCAAGGACGTTTTGTAATGTTGGTCTCTTTTTCGGAGCTCCCAGCCAAGATACCTCCATTAAATCCTTCATGAACAGAAATCTGAATTGGTCTTCAGCATCAATAGTTTTAGCAATATCAACAACCAAATCTATGTCTGGCCGTTGACCTTCAATAATGGATTCTTCAAACAAATTCCGTCTTCCCAGCGCATCTGCGGGAAAAGCATGGTCCCTTGTTATCATCTCATACAATATAATACCGATGGCATAAACATCAGTTGCAGTCTTTCTACGAGCAAATGCATTCTTTAAAATCTCAGGAGGTGTGTAAGCAATAGTGTGCTGGAAGTTTCTACCGCTGGCTTTAGAACTCATAGAGCTTGATGTCACCATAGATCCTGTGCATGAAGCCATAGCTGATGCCCCAAAGTCTCCAATTTTGGTCACAAGTTGATTAGTTACCAAAACATTTTCCGGCTTAAGGTCACCATGAACAATAGAAGGTTTATGGGAATGCATGTAATTGACCCCAGTCACAAGCTGGGACAGCAAAAACATTCGAACATCCCAAAACAGTTCCTTAATTTTTAATTTAGAAAAAATCAGGCTATCCAGACTGCCAAGTGCCATGTACTCCATCACAAGGCCAACTGAGTTTCTCCATTTGGTAATACCAAGCAGTTTGACAATATTTTTGCATTGATTATCACGAGAAGACTTTAAAATCATCTTGGCCTCTTCATTCATTCTAAACAACAAACAGTTCAATCAATTATGAATGTCATATTGTATGTGCAACAAAGCACTTCATAATGGGGTAAAAATATAAAATATTATCACACTTGATGTTTCTACATAAAGAAAAAGTCACGAGACAAAAAAATACACTGAATGGCTGAGAAATGAAATATTGAAGGGTAATATATGTACTGTCACTTGGGAATGAATAAAGTAGAATAATAGACTTAAAATCATACTAGAAAAATTTTGAATGATATCCTAAAGTAAAATTTCGAAAGATAAGGAGAAATGATATGCCAGCAGTAAAATGAAAAGTGTATAATTGCCGCTGTGCACCAAACTATTAACTAAATTTGAAAAAAAGAGTTGTAGGCAATTAAGTTGAATTTGTTTTCCATGTTTTTTTTAATGTCATGCAACAGTGCACGTTCCTGCCTTTAATTAACCTTATTATTTGTTCATTTTAACTTTTATTACCTACCAGCATGATTTGTTTTTTTTTATGATTTAATGCGTATTCTAATTAAATAAAATTGCAAATGTTAATACATAAACCTGAACTGATGTGTTTTTTTGGTCTCAATCTTTTATTAGCCAGAGTTTGCATCTGCTTTGATAACAAAAAAGTTAAAAACCAATAAATTAATAGTAAAAAGACAGTAATGAGTGCAACTGTTATAGTAAAAAATTAATAAAGACAGGGTTACAGTTTAGACTGAACCACTAGAGTTACTGATTAATTTAAACCCTTTTTGGGTAAAAGTTTTCTACAGTGTTGATTTTGGTGTACCAAATTTTTTAAAAGTTTAAACAACTCTTTCATAAAAACAGCGATTACAGTTTGATAAAAATCGAAATTTCCAGAATAATTCTCTATCCAATTTTGACATGTTCTGATTGAATATTTTTATATATTATTGGGGAATTTACCATGCAACCTGCTATATTTTAATTATGGTACCAATTTATATGAAATATCTATTTTTTGCCAAGCTGTCCCAAAACCTCGCAAATAAACTTTTGGGTGATACAATTTTTTTTCTTAAATTTAAGCTTTTTTTAGGCATAGCACCAGAACGGCTGCTCCAATTTTGATCACATTTTGTTAAATGTGAGTGCGTTACCAAGTGCTTTACCAATTAGAAGAAAGAAAAAAGGTACATAGAGAAACACCCTAAAAGTAAAGATTTGTTCCTAAATTATGATTGTGACAAGCATGCCATGTTGCCCTGACATCTCCAAGAGAGAGTGATCGAATCGAATTAAAACTTCCAAGATTTGTTAAATAGTATGTCTAGATATAGAAAAACAGAAAGTTTGGGTATCAAACCCAGGGAACTTTCCTGAAGCCGTGAAAACCTACAAACTCGGTGTATAAAATATACCAATTCTGTTTAGGGACTCTTGCATAAACATAGCATACAAAATGTGTTTACAAGTAGTGGTGGTTAAACACGTGGTTGACACTATATCCAGTTTAACTTATACATTTTTAACCTTTTTAGTCTGGAGACATTTTTTGGATTATCGGGAATTCCCCTTTGGGTTTTGTAAAATATCAGGTATTTTATTAGCATGTCAGTTAGCATTACTTAAAGTTTTAATAACATTAAATAAATTATTCTTACAAATGACCTGCTCATTGAATGCGCCTATGAAGTGTGGGACAAAAAAATGTTTGAAAACAAAATGTGTCCCCTTTGAAATCTAAGAGAACCCATTACTATATACACCAACACAAATATATATGTATATACAAACAATATGCAGAATCTGCAAATAAAATATCTTACCGTGAATTTGGCATTACTTAAAAATACCAAAATGAAAATATCACTTTCTGGTTTGTATGCATATAAATCACAATATAACTTTTATTTTAAGAGGTGTGATAAAAAGTACTGAATAAATATTTAGATGTCCTTATAAATTTCATTTGACGAATATATAACAAACTGTAATTTCTCCGGTGGCGTGGACATGACAATCTGATGATTAAATATATGACAAATCCTCTGTTTTATTGTATTTATAGTGTCAAATATCAATATACATTTATATATAAGGTTAAGAATCCAAATTTATATTTAACTCCATCAGTTAATGCAACTATTCATTTTGTAATTCATACAAAATGTGTTGTATAATTTAGTGGCATGTAATGACAGTCGTAATTTTTAAAACTGGTACACAACCCCCACTGCACTCGTGACCAGTTTAGTTCAACTGTGACGTCGACTTTTTTTCAAACTGATCATCAAATATTTTTCTTACCAACCAAAAAAAGGATGGGGCACCCAGTACATACTTTTTTTCAATCTGCATGGGCATGAGATCCTTCCCTGTAGATTCTGAACATTTCACAGCCACAAGGCCATGTGTTTTATGAAGGCATCGAAGAACAACACCATAAGAACCAGATCCAAGAAAATCATTTGTTGTTTCACCATTTGTATAAAATTCCTCTGGGTTAAGAAAGTAGCTGCCAAGCTCAACTACACATGCAAAATTTATTTTACCAAATTAGGGTAAATAAAATTGTATAAAAAGTAGCCTACATACCAGTACTGGATTCTGCTTGTGAACTCCTAAGAAAATTTAAGAAATTTAGCAAATGTTTAAAGTATTTGTTTAAAAAAATTGGCAAAATACATTTGACCATGACCATCATAAAGAAACAAGGCTGTTTTATGTAAAACTATAAAATGCAAAAATTGAAACAGCCAACTAGCCATCGTCCAGTTTTGAACTAGCAACCGTTCAGCTGAAAGACAGCGCACTTAAATACTTACATTTTGGAACGTTTTTAAACTTGCTTAGTTCCCCGAGGCTTGTTTTTGTCGATAAACACAAAACACTCAGCTTGTGGCAGAGCAAAAAATATATTGAGGGACTTTCCCTTTTTAAGCAGTCCCTTCAAAAACTGCAGAGTTTGAAATGTAATTCCGCAAATAAAGAACTTCCGCAACAACCAATGCTCATATACATACATTAATAGATCTTTATGGTAGCATGGAAACAACTACTGCTTTCTTTTACCAAATTTTACCAGTAATTAAGTAAAATAATTTAAATTCAATATACAGCGTGATGGGGTTAGTGCCGTAAGTTTGCCGAAGTGTTCACAATTTCAACACATAAAACAGAAAAGGATATTCATTTATAACTCCCCGTGAATGGGAAAACCAGGAAAGTTATCACACTGCCAATCGTCAGATTACCTCACGCCAACTGTCGTGTTACCTATTGCTGTGTGGTGCATGATTTACACGTTCCTTCAATTTAGTAGTACCCTTTAATTAATTAGTGCCTTGTTCGTTATTAAGTGCCTCCAACACAACCGATTAGCTGGTGACCAGTTTCAAATCTGGAACCATTCTGCTGACAGGCGACGCACTAACCCAATAGACTAATCAGTCGGACTAAACACAGCTGTTCCGGGCCGTTGGTCTAACGGTTAAGTGCGTCGCCTTTCAATCGAAAGGTTGAAGGTGCGAAACTGGTCGCTAGCTAGTCGGTTGTGTCCTTGGGCAAGGCACTTTACGGACATTGCCTGAACCCAGCGGAATAATGGGTTCTATCAAATTAAAGGAACGTGTCTATCATATACAACACACTGCAATAGCTCCGGTAACCCGACGATGTGCTCGAGGTGATCTGACCATTGTCAGTGTGTTAACCCCCTTGGTTTTCCCATTCACGGGGATAAAGATGAATATCCTATCCTATCTTATCCTGTTAATGATTGAACTTGTAACCATTATTTTAAACTTTCATGATTTAATTGTAACATGAGCATTATGTATAATGGTAGTCCGTCTGTAAGTTATTTGAATATACTTGGTTGGAGGTTCGTTGGCCATTTGATAGTTGAAAAAGAATCGTAAAAATCACTTTAATGTAATTGTAATATGTATTTTAACGCCATAAAATACATTTCCGCTTTAGGAAATTAAATAAAAAGATGATGCTTGTTACCACGTAATGTATTTAGCTCTTGTCTGTGGTTGCCTATGATGTCATAAATCAGTAAAACTGGCGTGCTGTTAGTTAACATACGCGTACTCGTTTTACGAGAGCACCGGAAACCTTTTACCTGGTCATCGATAAAATAATTTCACTCTTTAAGTCACCATGCGGCCAACGTCAGTCCGGTTAGTCTGGCGGTTAAGTGCCTCGCCGTTCAATTAAAAGGTTGCAGGTGCGAAACTGGTCGCAAGCTAGTCGGTTGTTACCTTGGGCACTTTACATGCATTGCCTGAACCCAGCGGATTAATGGGTTCTACCAAATTGAAGGAACGTGTCTATCATACGCAACACACTGATATAGCTCCGGTAACCCGACGGTGGACGCAAGGTGATCTGACGATTGCTCGTGTGTTAACCCACTTGGTTTTCCCACTTATGGGGATAAACATGAATATCATATTATATCATATTCTTATCTAATTTGAATACGCGATAAGTTTTTCGTCAATAAGACCATTTTTGTACTTCAGTATGTATCAGTCGCGTTAACCATTCCCGCCACACAACCGGTATGTTAAGGCACTTTTATTTACCATTGCTAATGTGCTAAATAGACATGCCGCTTACACTGTCACAAACATTGTATTTGGACTTATAGAGGTATACAACGAGTTAGGAAAACTGGCATAGAACTAGAGAGAACCACATGTTTAACTATACCACTAGTTGTAAAACAATTTTTTTATGATATATATTTTTGGAGCATAAAAGCATGGGCCCCAGATGGTGACAAACAAAATTAATTTTTATCTTGGGGTTTCAAGGGACTTATTTTACCACGATTTAAATAAGAGAACATCTAATCCATCGTAGCAAACATTTCTGTAACTATTTTCGAACAAAAACATCGGAGCAGAACATGGAGAAAAAATCGGGCGTTCTTTTTAATTTCTTGGTTTTAATCCCCGTTCTAGAGATACTTTTTAATTTTTGTTTTAAAGTTTAGTAGATAAGTTTATGTTTTTACATATGTGGGCCATGTTATGTAACAATTCTTAAAGTTTTAATCTGATTTGTCGACTCCTTGGTGGAGATGTCAGTGCGATATGGCATGCCTGTTGCAATCTTCGTTTTTAACGGAATTACCCTAAGTTTATTTTTTCTTTCTTTTAATTGGCACAAAGTGTCTAATGGCCTAACATTTCACCAAATCTGATCAAAATTAATGCAGTCGTTCAAGCGCTATGTCCCCAAAATCTAATTTATTAGGAAAAAACGTTTTGGGTTTTAACGTATCAGGGAAATTACCCAAAATTCATTACCCAAAATTTTGGTTTCTGCATATCTAGACCATGTTCTCTTACAAATGTCATGCTTGTCACAATCATGATTTGAGAACAAAGTCCTATTTTTTAGGGTATTTTACTAAGTAATTTTTTTATTTCTTTTAAGTGTTAAATCAGTGACTAATGCACTTACATTCCACCAAATCTGATTCAAATTGTAGTAGCCGATCAAACGTTATGACCAAAAAAGCTATTTTTTTAAATATCGTTTTGGTTTTCAACGTCCCAGGGGAATTCCCTTGGATTTATCACCCAAAATTTTGGTTTCTGCATATCTAGACCATGTTGTCTAACAAATGGACAAGTTTCATTGCGATTTCATTAACCCTTCTGGTAGATGACGGGGCGACATGCCATGCCTGTCAAGCGTTTGACAAAAAAAAATGAAAAGGAAAATACCCTAACAACTAGAAAGTGTCAACCACGTGTTAACCAACACTATTTGTAAAACACATGTTGTATGCCATATATTCATGCTTCAGGGTCCCTAACCACAATTTGTATTTTATACACCGAGTATATAGTTTGTTTCTGCAAGCATAAACGCATGGGTCCCATAGTTAACCAACCAAACTTATTTTCCATGTGCAGTTAAATAAAAGATAAACGTCTAAAATTTACGAACATTTCACCACAAATATTTTAAATTAAAGCTTCTTTTCAAGTGCTGTAGTGAAATAAGGCTAAATTCCCAAAACAGCCCGATTTATTTTTTAATGGTTTCAGGAAATTCCCCTGGGTTTAGTAGATAAGTTTTTGTTTTTATAAGTGACTTATGTTATGGAACAATTCTTAAAGTTTTAATCTGATTTGTAGACTGCTTATTAGAGATGTCAGTGCGATATGGCATGTCTGTTACAATCGTAACTCAAGAACATATCTTCGTTTTCAAGGAAATTACCCTAAGTAAATGTTTTCTATTTTTTAATTGGCACAGAGTGTCTAATGGTCTAACATTTCACTGAATCTGATCAAAATTAGAGCAGCCGTTCAAGCGCTATGCCCCCAAAAGCTAATTTATTAGAAAAAAAACGTTTTGGTTTTTAACGTCTTATGGGAGTTCCCCTGGATTCATTACCCAAAATTTTGGTTTCTGCATATCTAAACTCATGTTGTCTATAACAAATACCAAAGTTTGATTGCGATTCCATTAATCCTTTTGGTAGATGTCGGGGCGACATGGCATGCTTGTCACAATCATGATTTGAGAACATATCCTATTTTTCGGGTATTTCCTTAGGTAATTTTATTATTTCTTCCAAGTGTTAAATCAGTGACTAATGCACTTACATTCCATGAAATCTGATTCAAATTGTAACTGCCGTTCAAGCGCTATGCCTAAAAAAGGCTATTTTTTTAGAAAAAAATAGCGTTTTGGTTTTTAACATCCCAGGGGAATTCCCCTTGATTTACTACCCAAAATTTTAGTTTCTGTATATCTAAACCATGTTGTCTAAAAATGTCCAATTTTCATTGCGATTCCATTACTCCTTCTGGTAGATGTTGAGGCGACATGGCATGCCTGTCACAATCATGATTTCAGTACAAAATCGAATTTTTTAGGGTATTTCCCTAGGTAATTTTTTTATTTTTTTTAAGTGTTAAATCAGTCACTAACACACTTTCTTTTTACCAAATATGATTCAAATTAGAGCAGCCGTTCAAGCGCTATGCCACAAAAAGCTAATTTTTTCATAAAAAATACCGTTTTGGTTTTTAACCTCTCAGGGGAATTCCCCTTGATTTAATACCCAAAATTTTGGTTTCTGCATATCTAGATCATGTTGTCTAACGAATGACTAAGTTTCATTACGATTCGATTATTTCTTCTGGTAGATGTCGGGCGACATAGCATGCCTGTCACAATTATCATTTAACAACAGAAGTTTAATTTTTAGGGTATTTCTCTAGGAATTTTTTTTATTTCTTTTAAGTGTTAAATCAGTGACTAGTGCACTAACATTCCCCAAAATTTGATTTAAATTGGAGCAGCCGTTCAAGCGCTATGGTCTAAAAAGCTAATTTTTTAGAAAAAAATGACCGTTTTGGTTTTTAACGTCCAAAGGGAATTCCCCTAAATTTATTACCCAAAATTATGGTTTCTGCATATCTAGGCCATGTTGTCTACAAAATCACCAAGTTTCATTGCGATTCCATTATTCCTTCTGATAGATGTCGGGGCGCCATGCCATGCCTGTCACAATTATCATTTAACAGCAAAAGTTTAATTTTTAGGGTATTTCCCTAGGTAATTATTTTATTTCTTTTAAGTTTTAAATCAGTGACTAGTGCACTAACATTCCACCAAATTTGATTCAAATTGGAGTAGCTGTTCAATCGCTATGGCCTAAAAAGCTATTTTTTTAGAAAAAAATGACCGTTTTGGTTTTTAACGTCCAAGGGGAATTCCCCTAAATTTATTACCCAAAATTTTGGTTTCTGCATATCTAGGCCATGTTGTCTACAAAATCACCAAGTTTCATTGCGATTCCATTATTCCTTCTGGTAGATGTCGGGGCGCCATGCCATGCCTGTCAAGCGTTTGACGAAGAAAAAAAAAAAAAAGAAAAAAAAAAACGGACAAAAACAATATGTGCCCCATTTTTTCAAATGGGACCCATAACTATGATTTGGTTCTAAATCACGATTCAACACCGGCATGCCATATCGCACTGACATCAAAATGGCCGGTTGGTCTAGCGGTTAAGTGTGTCGCCTTTCAATCGAAAGGTTGCAGGTGCGAAACTGGTCACTAGCCAGTCGGTTATATCCTTGGGCAAGGCACTTTACGGACATTGCCTGAACCCCGCGAAATAATGGCTTCTAGCAAATTGAAGAACCGTGTCTATTATATCCGGCCCGTTGGTCTAACGGTTAAGTGCGTCGCCTTTCAATCGAAACGTTGAAGGTGCGAAACTGATCGCTAGCTAATCGGTTGTGTCCTTGGGCAAGGCACTTTACGGACATTGCATGAACCCAGCGGATTAATGGGTTCTACCAAATTAAAGGAACGTGTCTATCATATACAACACACTGCAATAGCTCCGGTAACCCGACGTTGGGCGCGAGGTGATCTGACGATTGCCCGTGTGTTAACCCTCTTCGTTTTACCATTCACGGGGATAAAGATGAATATCCTATCCTATCTCCAACAAGGAGTCGTCAAATTGGATTAAATCTTTAAGAATTGTTAGATAACATAACCCAGATTAGAAAAAACAGAAGTTTAGTTAACTGACCAAACTCGTTATCCATGTTGAGTTAAAAACTAAATACTCTTGTTAGATTCATACATGTCCGATCAGTTTATCTAACATTGTTTCTACAAGTATATACGTAATGAAGCTAAAGTCACCAAATCAAACTGGTTATCCATATTTGATCAAATAGTTGAATAGACGTCTCAGTTATATAGAACGCACTGCAATACCTTCGGTAATCCAACGACAGGCGCGAGGTAATCCATTGCCCACCCCCTGCGTTTTTCCATTCTTGGGGAAAACATAAATATTCTAACCCGTCCAGTTGTTTTTACACTAATCGGATCTTTACTTCTGGGTTGTAGCCTGTTCGTTGAACGTCAACAATGGATTGGTCAATAAACACGAAATTGTTGAAATTATTGATTTCACCCTCTTGTCCACAAATAAACTCGACGCCATTCGCTCAATGCCGATCTTGTTCACCAGTCGTAGTGACTAGCGTTTGTTGTTGGGACTGCCGATATTATTTCTCGCTCCTTGGCTTGCGACTTGAGACAACTTATATCGTCTAATCTAAACCCGTATATTATCCTACAAATTATATAAAAAAACACGCATAAATACTTACAAGGTATTTCGTAATTTTCGACAAGAAACAACAAAAATTAAACGTAGGGTATAAAAGAATGGAATCTCCCGAGTGCAAAGATCTGGAACTAATGCACTTCGGCTTACAGCGAGTATGGCGGGACACAAGAGGGTGGGTAACCTGATACCCATTACTCACTTTTCATCGCAACAACTTGTTCAGAATAACACTTGAATAAAATGCTATATATTGTGGCATTTGGAATATTCCAGACGTATAACACAGAAAGTCTTTAGAATGTGATAAAGTGTAATCATATGAAAGAAGAATGAAAATCGGATTGTTGATGCAAAATGGGCATATAGGATTTATAATACTGTGTGTACGCAGCATTTTTTTAAAACAAAGGTTTCTTTCCAGTCCGGAATCCTTTTTTCTGCTTTTTGTTGAGTTTATCAGCCAATTTTCTTTCTTTTTCATATCTTGTTTTCAATTCCTTCACTTTTCTTTTTAGCAGATTTTTTTCAGATTTGTCAACGATGCCCATTTCCTGTAAATGGTTGCTATGACAATATATATAAAACAAAAAGTGCGATCGACCGAACAAAACTATAAAAAATTAAGAAAACCTTATACAAAGATAGCCCAGAAAAAAAAACAACAGTACGAATCAAAATCATATACAATGTTGTTTCAAAAAGAAATTTGGATTTTTATTATCTTTGAAGAAAAAATTAAACACTGGCTTTCATTATCAACTCTTAGTAGTGCATTTTGTTAAATAAAGAACTGTGATAAAATAGAAACAATATACAATATTGCACTGGTCATGCAGAGTGTTGATCCAAACTAAAGTTTAATCTCAATTACACATATTAACAAACATGATTTGTTTTAAATAAAAGCCGATCTTGTTTATTTTGTTTTTCTTCTTATTTTTTTATGCAACTTTGCATATCTAAGACATGATGTGGATATGTTTAAGATATTCCATATCCAAGACATAACATGCATATGTTGAAGATATTCGGTATCAAAGACAGATTTTAAACATACCTTTAACCTGTCGTTATCAATTGCCAGCAGCTTAGCTCCATCAATCTTATGCTGATTGAAGGTCGCCACATGAAGAGTGAGCCCACAACCACTCATCCACGCAACAACATCATCCACTGACCAGGTGGGGGTTGAGAGGTAAAGCTCACCCTGGGTTTGACCGCGTTTTTCAACTGAGCCCTGTTGTTATCATTGAGTAGTTTAAACCCCAGGATAGTAAGCACTGGACTTAATAACCAAACTATGTTTGTGTAAGAAAAGCTGCAAATTAGAAAAGCTGATATTAGTTTCAAGGCTTTCATTCAAATTATAAACTGGATTATTTGGTTAAGTCGCAGGGTCACGTTCAAAAAGGTTTATAGAAAAAAGAAGAAAATTTCCTTTTTAAATGCAAGCAGGTTTGGTGGAGTGCTCGAGCTGTCTATCCTACCTCATCTGAATGAGATGATACCCCGGAAATAGTGGACGCTGCTGACTGAGGTCTGGCGCCACCATGTGCTCTTGTTTTCTTATCCCCATCACTGTTACCCATGGCAACGTTGTTGTCATCGACCTTTGTGAGTTCATCGTGCTAGTTACGCATGCCATGCACGTTAGCATTGTTATGTATCACTCAATTCATGGGTGTGCTACTTACATTTACAATTCGTCTCATCCGAACTTGACTCGATGGTGAGGTACTGGGACTTGGTACATCACCCATGGGACTGGATTGGGGTAACGGAGACATGTTGATGTGCTGTTTGCCATGTGATCTGGTGAATGGCTTATAATATTAATCGGAATAAATGGCATCAAACAACCACAAGAAATAGCACATCACCACACAATATATGGCACAATGACACACAATATACAGCACAGGACACTCACATGGGTGTTCCACGCTTGGATAGCGGACTTCCATGAAGTTGCTCCAAACCCTCAGCTCCTTTCTCTTCCCAGTTGTCACTCTGAAGGAATAAAAATAATCAAATAAACAATGAAACAAGCTGTCAGTAACAATCAAAAATGTAATGATTAAAATGGAATATCGTATAGGTAATTTAAGCTAAAAATAAACAGAAAATAAAATTGTAAGGAGAAATATAGGGTGTGTTTCTTACATCTGATCTGGAACTTGATTTATTGAATCTCGGCCCTTTTAACTTGGCTCTATATTTTAGCGCAGAGTTATCCAGGTGATTCGAAGCATTCTGTGGTGCCTAATTCATATTGTTAAAATTTGGTGAAATAAGAAAAAAACAAGTTTACATTTTGAAATGTGACTTTGTGTGAAAATTTTGTTCGTTAAAATTTAATTAAAAGGAAAAATATTAAGAGTGATTTGCTTAGTAATTATATTATTTTTTAAACTTTAAAAACAGTGTAAATACACATACATCCCCATATTTAGCATCACTGTTTGGGTCAGCTCTTGAATCCAGCATATCATCTAGACTGGCGATGAGATTGTCAAAAGTTTGCCTCACAGATGGCCTCTTTTCTGGTGCTGGTGTGCCATCCATGCTAGTGACTGTAGGGGTGGCTAAAATGTAAAAATCATATTTTGGTCATAATGAAAATCAAAACTCTGTAATTTTAAACCCTTTCCAAGTTTAATACTTAGTAGGTGTCTCACCATGCTGCACACAAGGTCCTTACCAAGTGTGCACAAATTAACCTTGATTGGCAATTTAAATTTGGCCAAGTACTATACAATAATTTGGTATGTACAATACTAGGGGAAAATAATTTGTGGTGAATATCAAATAACAAAAATTTGTACAGCAATGTACACAGTAGGGTTAATAATTAAGAGGCTTCAGTCACCTGCTTGAAATGGAATGCAACTGCATCACCACAAGCTTGAAATTTAACAAGCTTCTATGTAACAAATAAATACTTGCCATTATCAACATTAGGAAAATATTTGTTCTGGTGCTGCTGGTATGTCGGTACACTTTGCATAGGCGAGTGGGGACCATTTGATCTGTTGCTGTTGTTCCGGTTTAAACCGGAATTGGACGGATGGTTGGCCAGCTTCTTTTCAAGGCTTTTTATCTGTAAAGCTTCACTCCGTTATTAATGCAGAAAACAAGTTTTTAAATTAACCAACAAATGGAATGTCATCAGACACTTGCCTGCTGCTCAAGCTGATTCTTTTCTATTTCATTCATTTTCTCCATTGTTGTAATTTGCATCTTTAAGTTTGCTTCCCGTTTTAAAAACTCCCCTTCCCTGTGACAAAACTTTAAGTAACTTTTTGCAGTGCTGGGCTAGGCAATGGGATAAAATGTATCAAAATATAAATATATCATGATATAAATATATATATATACTGTAGTGTTTTTCTTGCGAAACTGGTCGCTAGCTAGTCGGTTGTGTCCTTGGGCAAGGCACTTTACAGACATTGCCTGAACCCAGAGGAATAATGGGTTCTACCAAATTGAAGGAACGGGTCCATTATATACAACTCACTGCAATGATCTGACGATTACCCGTGTGTTAACCCCCTTGCTTTTTCCATTCACGGGGATAAAGATGAATATCCTATCTTACCTTTGTTGGAATTCTTTAATCAATTTCTTAGCCTTGTTATATTTCTTGTCAAGAAGTGTGACTTGTTCCTTGGCATTCTCGAGCTCATTCTTGGTTCTATCAAGATCTTCTCTGGTTTCTTTCGCTTCTCCATTCTGCTCCTCAACCTACATGAACAACACACAGAGAAATGTAATTGCAAACACTGCTAGATCTTTAGTAACTTGGACAGTAGTTGTGGTAATATGGCTGAACTATAAAAAAAACATTGGATGAAAGCACTACCCAATACACAATACAAGGAAAACAGGGTATGGAAAATATGTAAGTAGACAGCAAATCTAAAGATGTCGCAAGAAACCTTTTCTCTCAGCTGCTTAATTTCAGCATCAGTGACTTGCTGTCGAATAAAAAGCTCCCGGATCTTGGATCGATATTCCTCATCATTCTCTGATGCAAATATCTTCTCCTCCTCAGGAAGATCAAATACCTGGGGTGATGGAGACTTTATAATCCGGAGCAATATAATCAACATTGTTGTTTCACAATGGGTTGAATAGCATATATGTGAGTTGTGAAGGCCAGCCATTAACTTTTAAATCAAAATATGCTACACACACACACTTACCTGGACATGTGACAACGCTTGGTCTAATTCTTCAGTGTTTAAATCTTCATCACTTGTATCTACAACCTGGAAGGCAATTTAAGTAGTTTAAATAACCAGATTATTTAGTTGATTACCGATACTGAATCAACAATAAGACTACTAATTTTATGTTGAGTTAAGTGTGTTCTAAAAGTTAGTTTAATGTTAAGAGTTTTAGTTCAATCCAGTGTTTTTCCTCAGCTTCAATTCAGTTAGTATTGCTACAAAGTTTCAGAAAACAAGCAAGCTATTTAAACAGCACATCAAAGTTGGTAAAACTTCAAAGATTTAAAGCAGATATAAAGTGAGTCAAAAAAAACAAAATTATCTTTTGTTCTTCAAGAGTACGCCGGTATCCTTTCCAACATCATTAAGAAGATCGATAGTTTCACCACAAATCAGAAGTGTTATTTTTTCCACATTGTACGCGATTGCAGTTTTAGTGTAACATAATTACATTGCCAACATCGTTAAGATGATCGATAGTTTCACCACAAATCAGAAGTGTTATTTTTCCACGCACACACGAGAAGAAAAACCTTCCATAGAATTCTAACTACCCACACAAAACTCAAATTCAAAGCACAGAACACGTACTGGAAATTGATGCTGATAAAGCCACTACAACATACATTACCTTGGAGGTTGTCAACAAGCAAAGCTGCTAAAAGTCTTACATATGCAAGCATGTGTTCCTTAACAAAACCAGGGAATTTTCAGTGTATATCTATAAGCAATAAATTTAACTCACAAATATAGATGCTAAATTAAAAAAATATAAATCTTTTTAATAAAAAACAGATGAACAATGGTGTGTTAGATACAAACTGTTGGTAATAAAATGCAAAGAACAGATCAACATAGTAATAAACTCAGAAAGATTGTAACCGTATAATATTGTGTAATAAAGATAACAATTCATACTGACAGCAGTATGATACTATAAAAGTTTATCCTTTTTGTTTACACACTGATTCATACATAGACACACGAGAATGAACTGTGCCGTTCTGGCATTGACGCAAACTCGGTCGTTTGAGCAACAAAGTACTCGGGAGGTTCAATTGTCTCCGCCGAGGTGAGCTTGTAATGCATCTAATGCAACTTGCTCTGCATGAGCAGTTGCCAGAAAGAAGTTGAAAACGCAAATCTTGGACAAACTGAAGATCCCCAATCTAAATATTATATATTCAGATTTACTGTTGGATACTTTTGAGGAACTACAAAAAGTGTTTGCCATTTTTTTCCCTAACTTGTTAATATATGGATACAAACAAACTGAAAGAAAACAATTTTCCATTTAAAAAATAATCTTCTTCAATGTTAAGCAGAGTATTTGCAGTGGCTCATATAAACTGATGTATGCATCCATGCTCAGTGTTAGTAGGAAATTAGAGCCCCCATGCTGTACAGCCAATAATACAAACCTTTGGTTTCGGTGGAATCTCTCCACCATTTCTCATACCATCATCGTGTGGCAGGGCAACATTCTCAGAACCTTCACCCCGAAAATGCGCTGCAGCCCTGTCATGTCTATCCATCCTCAAACCATCATATCTTTCATCGTCACTTGGTACATGACTTTGAGACATTCCTTTTAGCTTTGTAAACTCAACACTATCTCTGTGCACGACATGTCGCCCATGTAAAATGGCTGATGTCATTTTTTCAGGAACTTCAGGATAACTTGGCGGTGGTTGCAATTTCTAGGGCAGATTAACACTTTCACCGACATAAAATGACTGAACCTAGACTATACCACACCAAACTGCACCACACTGGACTTCACAGCTTATAAAAAAAACGAATCTAATTGATTGTGAAAGAGAGGCATAAGCATTGCAAAATGCTTGAGGCAACGTCAATAATCCTGCAACTTCATATTATCCAGCTTAGGTGGTGAGGATTACTACAAACAATTCAATGGGAATAAGAGAAAGTAGTCTAACACTCACCCTGCCATCATTCATTCCATCGTATCTCCACGATTCATCAGGTCCATTTTCATCGCTCTGGTTAAACACAGGGAAATTAAGGTGTGATGGAAGTAAAACAAAAACAAAAATGTGAACTATGCAGTATGCATATTAAATTGTGATTATAACTTTACAAAAAAATAAACTGAGTTTAGCACACCTGTCCATCTTCTGAACCATGTGTCTGCTCCCAGTCCATTTTCTCTTGTGCCAGAGACTGCTGGATCAACCGGGCAACCTGTATTTATTTGTGTCACAAATAATAAACATGCATCCAAAACTGTTTTTTTTGCCAGTGGAAGGTAGTCCATTGATACATTTCCTTAATCCATTAAATTCAAGTGGTGGCTATTTAGATTTTAAAATACATTTTGCCTGAACGCTATGTTGCTTTATGCAAAAAAAAACTTGTGCCCTGTTTAACTAATCACTTTATTGTATGTCTAATACAAAGCGTATGAGGTTTGTTTCTGCAAGCAGAAACGCATTTTCGCTGGTGAGATTTACCCAAAATTTGCCATTGAATATCTAATACATATTAGTTAACACCTCTAAAAAGTTCAACACGTTAGTTTGTTCTATTCCTGTTATTATTGAGCGTAAAACAAACTGATCACTGGTGTAAGTGCGGTTGAGTGTTGGGGGGGATTTCCCAGAAAAAGATTAAAGATGGATTTGGCGTTTGGTTATCTATTTATTTCGGTTGACTGTCTAGCTCTTGCATACCCGTAATAATAGTGTATTTATGATGTATTATAAATATTCTATTTTAGGGGATTTTTTGGGGTAAACTAAGTTTTTTTTTAATTAACATTGTGCTTTTCTGATTTATGGTAAATAACTTTTTTTCTTAGATATTTAAAGATATCGACAATAACTCCAAAATTGCTGAAAATGGCCTATTTTTTACATTTTTCTTTATAACAAGAAGAAGAGATATCAGCAATTAAGAGATACGGGGAACAACCCCAATATGCGAAAAATGGGATTATTTTTTACATTTTTCCTGATAACAAAGTATTGTTAAATTCCAGGTGCCGAGAAAAATGCCAGTTAGGATTACTGAAAGTTTTAACTTAATGGGACAACTCTATCAGCCCAATGACCTGATGACTAGACTTGCCTGTCAGGAGCGTGAAAGAGAAAAAGGAGAAAAAAACAAAGTGAAATCAAAATATGTTCCCTTAAGATTCCATTGAGACCTAAAATAACTAAGCATAAAAGATACTTTTGTCCCCAAAAATTTGCATACCTGCAGTATGCTGCACATGTCATTATGTAAACATAAGTTTTAAAATATCCTATCCCGATGATACCTCTGAATCCTCTGTTCCTTCCTTTTCACGCCCAATTTTAAAGTAAACCATCCCGTCTGTGTTTCGCAGGACACCACCTGCATATGCTTGGGTCACACCAACCAGCGAGTTTCCATTCACTTCTATTATCTGATCATTCACTTTAATCCTGAAAAAGAAACACAAAATAATATACAACGGGCGATCAAAGAAACAAAAACTGTAAAAACTAACTAATCAAGTGTTAACCACTCTATTTAAAAACTCACCGTCCATCTAAAAATGCTGCACCATTCGGCGTTATAGTTTTGATAAAAATACCAAGTTTTTCAAGGCCAGCATCCGCCCCCACACCCATCCCTATTATGCTCAGCCCTAGACCACTGGGACCTGGGAAAGAATTAGTTAAGAAATACTGTATTTAGACACTTTGGGTAAAGCCTTTAAAATATACAGTAAAATAGATATTAATACTAAGCAGATTTTGTGAATATACATGACAGTGAAATCAGAAAAGTAGTAAACTTACTACAAAAAAAAAGAGGTCACATACTATATATATCAATTACTTTATATTTAACAAGGCGTCCGCTGGATGGCTCCAGAGAGCGAAACAGGCAAAACTACCAAGCTGTTTAAACAAAACTACAAATTGAGAAAGTTATTCAAATACAGAACAACATTGAAAAAACAAACTAGTTTATGCAATAGTCAGTAACATTAGAATTAATGTTAGCTTGTTAAGCATGTGCACACATTTGTACTTTGCCTGATAACATAAAAAGAATATTTTGTTAAAAGCACATTTTAACTACATAGAAAGTGGAAACAGGTGTTGGGATGTGTTACATCAACCATAGCCCAGTAATACAGTAAAAATTGAAATAAATACATATTTTAAACTAAACATCACTATGAAATACATCTTGGTTATGTTAATCCACCTTTTTCGAGCTCAACATCGAACAGGTCCATCAACTCAACACGTTTCTCGAGTTCGTACTCGGCGGATGCAGAGACTGGATCAACGTCATCGTTGCATCTATCGTAGTCACTTGTCGAGTGGGTGAGAAATACCTGGGTAATTCAGTCTTTGGTGACTTTAGCAGTAAAGTAAATACAAAAACTTTATGATCAGATACAGTTTTTTAAAGTTTAAAATACCTATAATACGGCCTATCTGCCCCTTGTATATAAGAGTTTGACTTAAGCTTAACTTGCAGTTTTTTGCAGGTGTTTATTTTTGAAATGTGAATAAACCCAGCAAGCAGCATGAGTGGTATCAAACCATCCGCTGTCATAACAGATGAACCTGAACAGCAGATGAGTGTAAATAAAGAAAAGCCCAGACACTTGAACCTACACTCAGGCGATTTAGAGCACGCTACCAATGCGATCCTAAACGGTCCCTTGGGTAGTAAATTGAGCCAATTGAAAGCATGTGGCAAGTGGTGCAACCTGTTATTCTTTGGCAATAATTGCGTTTGGCAAGGAACATAAAACAAGAAATATTTCGTTGTGCCGGTCAATCACCATTGCGACACGCTTGCTTCAGGCGGTGAAATTCCAATTTCAAAAATTAAATTGCGCAGAGAGGCAACGGTATGGCCAATAAACTTTTATAGCGCCGATATACAATGCAAAGCAAGCGTGGGCTTGAATACGGCGCACACGGAAACCGTTTTGCAGTACCAGACGTGGGAACTGGAAATCCATTTCCGGGTTCTGCCACTGATGCGAAACGTGAAACTTACGAACAATTCGTTTTAAAACGAATAAGTGTCATAAGATGTTGTTGGTTTGTTACAGCTCAAGTTATAGACTGTAGAATAATAATGTTCTTTGCTAAAAACACTTGTTTTGTTCTGCCACAAGTAACAAAGAGTGTGTGTAACTGGACAAGATTTCGAAGAATCGAGATAAAACGTCACATTGGTACGAACGCAATCGGGCATGACCCAAATGAGGAATTGGCGCCTCAGTCGCGGGAACAATGGCACCGAGAAGTGATATTTCGATTTGCGGTGGTTTGTCAAATCAACAACTGTCTTTTGGCAACATTACTCATTTGTATGCTAACAGTTTCTTTCTTAATTATTTCTTAATACAACACCAATTTATACGTCGCAACGATCACCAGAAGTACACAATTTTGTAGGGTTTTTATTTGTCATGCTATTCTTTCAATAGGAAATTTAATTTATAATAAACTTAGTGTAAAGTTGCAGTTTCAAATAGCTCGTTAATACTAGGTAGTATCCAATAGGCATACTACAAAGGCTCAGATAATCCAACTGTGGGCATGAGGTATCTGCTGTTTTAACACCCACTGCCTTTTCTAAAACCCAAACGCAAGCCACCTCTTTAACATGATCGTTTTTCAAAGAATGCGGTCGAGACGAGTTAATTAAGACAACAATACCAACTGCACTTTTGTTTATAAGATATTTTGGACTTTAAAACATAAACACGAAATATCGACCAAACAAGATCAGACGAGTTTTTAAAATATGTTTAAATTTAAAACTTAAAATGACTTTAGTTCAATTGCAGTTTGGATAACTTATATGAAAAGCACCTTCATTAAGTTGTTTGACCAACTCAATTTAGACTCCGTCATTCTAATCTGTTTCGTCATAGCTTTCACCGCAAAGTAAACAAATGAATAGACACGGACGGGAAAATCGTGGTTTATTTGTAACTACTATGGTAAGTGTCACTAAGAGGCCGTGGGATGTTGATTTATGACGAAACACTAAGTAGTATTGTAACAAATAGGGATAGGCTTGGGTAATATCACGAATGGCTGTGAAACCTAAAACCTTGAAAGTGCCCTACGCATTTAGAGGAAACGCAGTATTATCATCGGTTTGCGGAGATACCACAATTCATTACAATTAAAACAGATGCACTTTATTGGTTTCCCTGTAAAGCCATGTAACTGCCATGTAAAGGTTTATAGCTCGCCAAGCATTTGTTTAAATACATCTCGTTTCACGGAGAATTAGAATGATGTCACGGACCAGAAACTTAATTTGAATAGTTGACTGAAGCCAAACTAACCTTTATTTAGACTTTAGAGTATGTAATACAATATAAAATAATTGCATTTTTGATCGTCTTTTTGAGGCGAAATACCCGTCATTTGTACAAACTTTCGTTTGGTTTTGGTTAATAAAAGTGATTTGAAAATACCGATGTTAATACCACAAAGCGGGTTTAACACTTCGTCTCTCCACGTGTAATCATTTGTAACGTTACATCACACAACTACTAATAATCAGTGCTATTGGAAAATGCGATTTTTTAAGTAGAGCATCGAGAATGTGTCCTTTAAAGAGAAAAAAGAAATCTAAGAACAGTGGCCCATTGGCCCGCGGATACAGGAAGTGATGTCAGAATGAAGAAATTATTGTAGTTCTGGTTGAAGACATACAGTCAACAATGTTTCAACACTATTTTAAAGTTACACGGGGTCAGCTTATGCACGACTTTTACCAAACATACACCACGATTAAAACACCACGTTGATTCTTTAATATACCATGTTAAAACCAGTCTAGGATAGGATAGGATAGGATAGGATATTCATGTTTATCCCCGTGAATGGGAAAACCCCAGGGGTTATCACACGGGCAATCGTCAGATCACCTCGCGCCCATCGTCGGGTTACCGGAGCTATTGCAGTGTGTTGTATATGATAGACACGTTCCTTCAATTTGGTAGAACCCATTAATCCGCTGGGTTCAGGCAATGTCCGTAAAGTGCCTTGCCCAAGGACACAACCGACTAGCTAGCGACCAGTTTCGCACCTGCAACCTTTCGATTGAAAGGCGACGCACTTAACCGCTAGACCATCGGGCCGGACTAAGTTGCAGAATTGGTCACCTCGTGGTCTAGTTGCAGAATTGGTCACCAGAAAGCAATTGTACACAATTCCAAATGTAGTGTTCAGCCTACATTATCTGAACTTAGCTAACTTCTCCCTGGCCTATATATAACAAATAGCGTGTAGCGCCAGCGGAAATGTACATGGTTGGTCATCTGCAACGTTTTCATGTTGTTGCGCGTGGCATACAAATCACACCAACGTTTACAATAGTACAACATCTTACGATTAGTAAATAAAGACCGTTTATATTTGTAAACTAAACGTGGGGACAACGAACAAAATATAAATTTCCTTGTGATCAAACATGGCTTGCATATAATGCGTCGCAAGATTTCATTTAATTAGCAAACATGCTTCTTGTATCATACCCTGTTATTACATGAAGACAGCGTTTAATACAAAGCAACTCAAGTGCACCGATTCTATAACGCCTAGGGGGTTGATAAATATTAACGTTGTAAATCAGTTTGTGACATGGCTGCTGTTCGTAGCTTTTAAGCTTGGCACCAGATCACCGTACTCTTTTGTCTAGCTAGACACTAATTATATGATTTGAAAGTAACCACCTCATTATTAGCGTCGAGGCGAAGGTTTAAAAATGTGAACTGCGACCAAAAAGTTCACGTCTGAACTGAAGGAAATATTTGACATTACTACGGATAAATAGTTATCAAGGATTTCCATGCAGACCCGATTTTGGCATCAATTATCACTGCAACAGACTTTAACTCTTCTGTGTATGGACGTTTTATAACGAGTGTTGTTTTGCCGTCTTTTACTGTTCCTGTTGCACGTTAATCATCGTGGAAACAATAAATAAACTAAATTACTGAAACTTCAATGCTTTGCTCCTCTGTGTGTGGGCTCTTGCCACATTGACATATGTTAACATAAACTTTGAGATATTTTTGAATAATACATGCTGTTCTTTATACTTCATCGTCGTTCATAACACTTTTGTCGCATGCTTCTAAATTTATACCGATTTTTAATAATATGTTTTCAATACACCTAAAGAATCATTAATGCAAAGCATCAATTTAAAAAAAATAGTAAACCACAAATATAACCATCGGTGATCACACAGCATCAAAAGTTACCGGAATAGGTGCTGTGCTGAAGGATACCCTGGTGGCAGGGTGGTAGTTTATGTTCTCCGCTTCTTCCCCTTCCTCCGAAGAAGGATCTCCTGGGAGTCCTGGGACTTCATAGTAATAAAGTCCTTTGTCATCCGTAAGTATCTTCGAGTCTCCATCAGCTAAAAGTTGCACACAAACATAAATTGATAAAAAATAAATTCAAATCACATAAAATACAATCTTTACTATGAAACACAGCATACAAAATATCAATTCTAACCCTACCATGATCTTCATCTGACATGGATGAAATGGATTGTGCTTCTTGTTCAATCTGCTCATTGCTTATCTCATCTTCATCATACCCTTCCATCCCATTCACCTTTGAAATAGTTTACAACTTAGACATGTTTTATGGTCCAGCAATAAATTTGGAAAGATCTTGAACACTAAATTTGCATTTCTGCAACTAGTGTCGTTTTAAAACTAAGCTATTTGGTTAGTGGATCAAGAGTAAATTATATTTCTACTCATATTCCTACCTGATAACTAGTGGGTCCATCATCGTCAGATTCCATGTCTGATTCGTTTGAATTAATTTCTTCTGCAGGTTTTTCTGTGTGCTTTGTGTCAGAGTATAACTCTGATGAGGTGTCCTCTTCTTTCGACACAGATGATGCAGAAAATGATCCATCAACCTCTTGTTGATGGGTGTAGGCTTGCTCAATAGTATTTGGCTCCACGGGCTTTGAGGAATCTGGGGTGTAGGAATCTTGCAGCCCCAGTGCTTTAAAAATGCTATTGGTAAGAGGTGATTGCTGGGACATAGCTGATTTTTCCAAAAAGGAGTCGGATTCAAGAGACAAATGGCCTGAAATGGCTTCATTGTGTGTTTTCAGTGCAACTGAGTCTTTTGGAATGGATCTGGGTGTTTGATAATGTCCATCTTTAATTGGTTCGTCATGTTTGCTTTCCTGCAAATCTGGTATAGTTGGGGAAGGTTCATTTGGGGGTTCCATCGAGTTAGTTGACTGATCATGGCTGTTGTTTGATTCAGAAGAGATTTTTCGAGCAAGATGATGGTTATGTTCTTCATTCTTGGATGGTGTATTGTTAGGCTGTTTAGAAGAACCTTCCATGTTTTCAAACTTTGACATACGGTCTTGAAGTGTGTGATTTCTCACGGCAGCACGGTAGGAGATATCACGAGTAATGTTACTACCAACACTAGAGGTGCTGTTTATACTGCTTGAACTGCTCCGTCTCAAAGGAGGCTGTGTTGTTTTTTCAGCTTGTTGCGATTCTATAATTCCGAGTTTGTTAAGGCGCTCTGAAACCATCGTGGACATTGTTCCAGGAGAGTTAACAGTAAGCGGTTGGTTGTCCGACGCAAGCGAGTTAACTGGAGGGCGAACTCCAGAAGGAAGAGCTGAGAGGGGAGTAGATGTGACTGAGAGAACTGCAGGAGCAGGAGTAGAAGGGGTGGATTGATATCCAGAAACAAAAACTGAATCAGAAGAATCTGAGCGTGAGCTGACGGAATGATGCAAGTTTTCTTTGGCAGGTGGACTTGGTGTAATAGCACTATGCTTTGCTTTGTCAGACAACTTCTTGTTTATAGCTTCAAGATACTTGTTTGCAACGACTGATGCTGTTGTACGGCCAACATCACTATTCTCATTGTTTACTGCCACCAGTGATGCTGGCCTATATGATTTAGTTTCAGCAGCAGGTGTGGGCGGTCTGTGTATAGGACCGCCCTTATTCGGACTGGTCTGTTTACTTCTGTTCCTACGTTGGTAGTTATCATTTCTATCAGTGGATCTAGAGCGTTTCTCAAATGTCGAAATAATTTCACTGATGTGCGGTCGAGGTCTGTCTAAAACATAATAATGGAAGATTAGATACACTAAGCCCATTCAAACCACAATTCAGGGAGTAAGAAGTACTAGTACAATGTACAACATATACCTTTTCCTTCTTTCTCAAGGCAGGGTCTTCCCCTTGAAGCCCTAGTTCTTCCATTAATCCCATCAGCATTTGCTTCTATAATGATGACCTCTCTCTCAGATGAAGGAGACCGAATTAAAGAATCTACTGACCCTCCTGAAGGAACAAGTATTTAAACTTTAATGCAAGGGCTTTGTACAAAAAAACAAACCTCGTGGCATTTTTTGTTTCGCACGGGAATTTCTTGATCTTCCACGTAAATCACTTTTGAGTGGAGATACTTCGTTGCTACTTGTTTGACTATCAGTCTGAGATTCTTTCCTCTCTACTTGATCCGGCTCACTAATAAGGGTTGACCACGATGAGAACGAAGAAGTGTTGCTCGGACTTAATGGAGCAGTTCTGGTTGGAGAAATTAATCCACCGGGTTTTTGTAAAACTTGTGGAGCACTGTATTTAACAGGTGTGGATCCAAGGCTTTCAAACACCTATATAATGAAAACATAAAAGACAATATGTTACTGCAGAAATAAAATATTTCAAAACGCTTAACCAAAACACATATTTCCACTTTAGGGACATCAAGGCATTTATAAAGACAACTTACCTTTTTTGCAGATGAAAACTTCTCCCTTCTTAGCTGGATATCAGGGTTTCCATTTATAGACTTTGTATCATCATGGATGTTGTTTTCATCTGTCGCACTCATAAATTTACTTCTAATTCGTGATATGTGGGAACCTCTTCCATCACTGCTCATAAAACAGTCGGAATTAGACTTACTGATTTCCATTTCAAATTGAATATGAAAATCCACAGAACCGGTACAAATAAACGAAAGAAACTGTTAAAAAAAGAACTCAAAGCAACAAAGCTAATGTTTAACCTGTCGCTAGAGCTCAACTATGTATGTGTGCTGTTGCACATGAAGTTTTGTTTGTTAAGCAAATAAGTTCAAAATACTCTAACCCAATTCAATGCTCCGACTAAAGTTTCAAAACTGACAGTTTATGAAGAATGATTTGTTGTAAACAAATTCTACTTAGCTGGGTGTAATTATATTTAAACTGAGTCTAAATTATACTGATACATAATTTCTCACATATGTTAGGTCTACTGTGTTACACATTGCAACATTTAGCAAAGATATTGATGTAATAGTTCTAGTCGTGCACAGAGATTACAAATCATGCCCTCATTTCTTAGAATGAATTAGGCTTCAGCGAGTGGTGAACTTAAAGGAAGTCGGTTATAAATCATAATGTTTGCACTGCACGTAATATACAAATAATGGTGACGTTATATAAACCTTCTTTCTCCTTAACCATAATCACTAAATATATTTACTAGAGCAGGGAATTTTTATTGATTGTTATAACTGATCAGAATAAATACCTGTAGTAAACAAGTTCAACGCTTATTAAAAGTATTTCCAAGAAAAATTTTTAAAATCTTTAGTTGCACATAGCTTTGTGTTCAAGATCAACAGAAAGGCACAATATAAATAGGCTTATCACAATACTAGTAAATGATTGCCATTTGCTAGGTATGTATACACACAAATTTATTGTTAAATCGTTTAGAATATTTTTAGTGGTGATAACAAATTGATTAACCAGATACTGTTAAATAATGCACAGTCCATATATCTGTGTTTAATATCTGTCTATTTATAGAACTGCACTTGTAAACTGTCATTACTCTTTTTACCATACAATTTATTCAAACAATTGGTACACATCGCACATATAATTAGCCTAGACATATTTGGTGTATAGTACCATACCGCTACTGACATTACTTTTATATTAACTGAATAATAAAATAACTAAAACAACTTCCCTTATTAAGCTTGTATCATGGAGATAGTTTGTAAAACATCCAATATGTATACACTAAAAGGCATCTGACGACACTACTTGTGCAGTGACTAAGTAAAGCTTGAATAGCTTCCTGCCTGCTATAGGGCTTATTCAATTGTCCATACGAGTTAGTATAAACATTATACTAACAGTGTGTGTGGCTGACCAAACATTAAAAGTTTTTAATTTTTCCAATTTCTAATACAGTGATTATAAATCATTATACTACAGTAATTCTAGTTGTAAAGTCTTAAAAATAGTGTTATGTACAGGGTACCGGTACCTAGCCTATCTTATTAGCATTGCTCATTCATTAATCTTTAAATTTAAACTGTACTTCTTAGAATCTACTAGGTGACTTTATAAACAAATATTAAATCCTTTACCACTATATTTTACGTTAACTAGTGTATTGGAAAATGCAGAAGAAATATCATACAGGCAATTTCCGTATTACCGCACGGTCACTAATGAGTTCGTGTTAGGCAGAGAGCTATTGCAATGTGTTGGGTATGAATCAGACGTTTCTTAAGTTTCAGTATTAGAGTTTTGGCTGTTTTTTGTCAATTGAGCTCACCAGCTAGGAAAAAGAGATATCTATTCTTTAAGAATTGTTAAGTTGCATTTGAGATATAACAGTGCTGAATTCATGAATAAAAAATTTGACAAATAAAAAAGTTTAACCTTTGATGGGAAACTCCAATTTCCTTGACCAAACTTTCTTGCAGGGCACTGAATCTCCGAGAAGATTTTGTTCGGTGGGTTGGCGAAGTTAATACAGCAGGAGAAGCCATATACATACAGGTATAAAACAAAATTACAGAAGAATGATGTCCACAATGTTCAGGGATCGAGCTACATTATATAAACACAAAGCACAGTGTTGTCTACTTACCATCAATATTCGTTTTAGTGAGATACTATAACAAATTTAAAACGTTGTTAATACAATGAAAATAGTAAATACAATGATTGATGCAATCATTTCCGTCTGTAATAAATTTGATCGTATTTCAAATATCAAACGCAGGCTTAGTAAATCGGCCTGCGCACTGGGATTTCCTGTCAGTATGTTGCTTTTTTAAAATATAGCTTCTTTTCGACGGTGTTAAGATTTATTTTAGCCGTACTGTAGGCATTACAACTAATAATAGTACAGATATACATGTTTGTAGCACGTGTAGGCATATAGAATGCCGTGTTTATACACACTTTTAGAAAATATTAATAATCTATTAAATATAAAACACAACTGGCAATTCGTCCTTGGTTGATTTGTTACGGCTAATATATACTTTAATTCATGTAGTCTAGGCTAAACACGACATCAGTCTGAATTTTGACGTTCTTATCTTACTGAGCATAAGAAAATACCACGAACAAACTTTATACGATCAATTAACTTAATGAAGACTTTGGAAAAAATTACATTCCCTGTTTTAGACTGTAAGAAAATCAAGAACAAATTACGTTCCTTTTTGTTTTACCGCCATCAATTTTCCGTTTTTTTTACAAATTAGTAACAAAACGAACTTAACTTTTTCTCTTCTTTCTTAGCGAAGTAACACATTCCACTGACGCTCCCTGGCGTAATAATTTAAACAAAAACGTCGTCAAGGGGTGTCGCACATTTGGCCAACATTTTTTCTCGCGAAGATGTTTCCGTACGGTGTACGGTCGTGTGGCCAAATGGTTAACGCGACCGATACATATACCGACTCTTATACATAAAACGGTCCTAGTGACGAGCCCATCATGGGTTCGAAACTTAGCTCAGTAAAAAAAATGTTTCTGTACGGTCGTGTGGCCAAATGGTTAACGTGACCGATACATAAACCAATACAGTGCAACCCCACTTGGAGACCACCTCGATAACACGACCACCTCTTTATCACGACCACTTCAGTGCGGTCCCAAATAATTTACCATGGTAATGCATTGCATTCTGTTTCAATAACGCGACCACCCCGGTTTCCAGACCAGAACCGCCATATTTTGGTCCAAAACTTTAAATTTGACTTCGCTTAAGTGACCACATGTGCTAAATAATTAGCCTTTGTCACTAAAATAATAAGGTTAAATTTATTTTATGATCAAACCGCTTGATGACGGTCACATAGGTGGTCAGGCAAGCGGGGTTTCACTGTATATAAAAAAGGAACGAGCCCATCATGGGTTCGAAACTTAACCCGGTAAAAAATCATGTTTTGTTGCCGCGTTATTGAATTCGGCAAACACTTTCTATAGTTTTTTCAATAGATCCCACCTATTACAATATTCCAGACAAAAAATCGTAAAAAAAATCACCAAAGAAATGAAGTACAGTTTCAGTTGAGTTATTACAAAAAACACATTTAGTTTTATTTTCTTAATTTAGCTTAAAAGTGCAAAAGTAATTTCTTTCATTAAAAAAAAACATTGAAAACCAGAATTTTGCATTAATAATACGTTTGTAAAATACCCGTACAGCCCAAACCAATACAAATCCAAAGAGAACTTTGAGATGTGTAATAAAAATCAGTTGATTTCATAAAATGTTAACAAATATGAGTTAGCTGTGCAGGTTCCAAAGTGGGATTTATTACATGGTATGTCGTGGACATGTCCGTGACGTATATAATATATACGTTAACTTTAATTTGTGACTAGACACTGTCGAATTGACTTAAATTTTTTATAATCAGTGCTTAGACATTATACAAATTCACCGTGTCTTACAAATTTAGTTAGACCGAATAAACTGTTTGGTGATACGTTTGACATTCTTCAGCCGTAGGGTTCTAGTATCGACATTAGTCGCCATAGCTACGGTAGGCCGTGTCTGTGGACAAGTCACTTAGTAAACATCACCGTAAGCCAGTAAAAAATGGCGTCTACTAAAACTGAAGGAAGGTCTTAATCATATACAACACACTGGAATAGCTCTTGTAACTCGACGGTGAGCAGAAAGTAATTTGACGATTTTAAATGTGTTCAAATTTAACAAAATTAACCGTGCGTTTTTGTAAAACACACATCGTGAGCCATTCATGTTGCAAAAAATGTGGGTTCGGAAAAGGCCACCTGTTAATCGCTATGCACAAGGGCAAGGTATCGGAAGTTGCATAAAACAAGTGGTTTGATAGTTTAAATTAAAGTTGTAGCAATTTATCAACCGTAGTTAACAGAACACTGCAATACCTGCGGCAAACCCGGCAGTTCTTCCCTGGCAAAATTGCCCCCGTTATTCCTCTTCTGCGTTTAGGCCTACCCGTCTTATGAATACATTTTATGCTACGAATGGGGAAATATTTATACATGCTCGTTGTTTTATTTATTATTAACATCGAAACAAAGGAATGTTTGGAGGGAGTCATAACGTTATTCTGATGCGATGAATGAAAAAGTACTTACATGAATTATTCCCGTACATTGCAACAACCAGTTATCTTATGTAAACAAGTGTACCGTGATGAGTTATAAAAATTATTTGTAACATGTCTCTAAAATGATGTAATAAATTACACATTGTTTGGTTTGACGCGTAGTTCTGGCATCGTGCTAATAATAATTACATTTATATGCTAAAGCGGGCCGAGATATGTTTTGCATTTTACTATCTGCATTAGTTTTAGGTTTTACCTGTGAGGTTTTGCATAAATTAGTTGGTTCTTTTGGTGCTAACTATATGTATGACTTTCGCAACCCAAACTCCGTCACGTAAGGTATTTTATTCTTAGTTAAATGCGGATACAATAAAACGCACGCAGTTTTAACTTTCCAAACTGGCCGAATGGTTAACGCGACTGATCCATATACCAACTCTTATTTAAAAAAACGGTCCTTGTGACGAGCCCAGCATCATGGGAAAAATCATTCAAAACTAATAGGGTCTGTTGGTTTGTGCTACCTGAGTTAAAAAATCTGAAAGAAATTAAGAAAATATAGTACGCCATGGCTTAGCGTGTTATTTAATATTGCGGAAAGCGTGTTATCCAGATTTAGCGGAAGCTTTAGTTGGTGCTAATAAGCCTAACGGAAAATTTGGAAAATAACTTTAGATTCAAACTTTAGATTCGTTACAAATTCCTTGTAACATTGTATAATACCCTGCACACTCCTTACTGGTACATTATACTATTGCTTCATTTAATGGACGACGCAAAATGATTTAAATAGATTTCTTTTATTTGGTCGCCATAAATTAAAACACGATTTTGTGCATCATGTCGACCTGAAATGGAATAAGACATTTAGACAACATATAGCTGAGATAAAGAAATAATTTACCTTGTTGGTTATGATCGAGTGCTTACTCTTCGTCATCGGCATCCAGCTGATCGGCTTCCGATTCTAAAATTCATCTCAGTTATAGGTCTCCTCCTACATACCAATATTCAAAATAGCAGGCCCTCTTAAAAGATTACAGGCCCTCTTTGATATAAATATTACCTGGAGTTTCTTGTTCTTGTTGTTCTGCTTGGTTGTACCAACGTCTACGTCTGCGGCGAACTCTGCGACGACGCCAAGCGTCAGATTCTTCAGTGACCAGAAGCACAAGTGCGAGAAGGAGTACGAAGATAGCCTTATTCATCTGCAAAATTCTTTGTTGTCACAAAACAGTCTCTATACATAAAGGATAAAACAACTTTATACCTTTATAGTAGTCTTTCAAGAAAGATAACTTTGTTCGATTTTGGGCAGGAATATATAGCAGACACTACTTTTTTTCTATTTCCGAAATATCCTCTCTTTTGCTCTACGGCTCAGCACGTTCTCTTGCATCGCAGAAAGCGTATATCCGGGATCGAGCAGAAGTTTTTTGGTTCTAAAATCTTAACATTTAATTTGTACAAAAAAATCGCTATAAAGAACAATAATATCGATGACATGTGACAAGTGAGAAAGTAGGTCCGGGAATTATCTTAACTTATTTCTAGAAAACATCTCTGAATGCACAATCAACACATTTATCTGACGATGCTCAGCTTGAATGTAACACAATTAATTGTGCGTTTTTAAATGTGGCTTCGGAAATATCCACCTATTAATCCGCTGCGTGCACGAGGGCAAAGTAGTGGGCGTTGTGTGAAACAGGTGGTTTGATAGTTTAAACTAAAGGTGTAGCAATTTATCAATCCTAGTGAACAACCTGCAATACCCGCGGCATACTTGACAGTTCTACCCTGGTAAGATTGTCCCCGTTAAACCTTTTCTCCGTTTCAACATCTTATGAGTACATTTTATGCTACGAATGGAGTTATGTATGCCCTTTATTTTAGGTACAAGCAACACAAAACACTACTTTTAAAATACATTTTGGCGACAACATGTGTATTGATAATTCGCAATGGTTGCACCGCAAGTAAACACCTTATGTCTGATGGAAAAGTACGATCGATGTTTTGCGTTTAATTTTTAGTACCAACAAAAACATCTGCTTTATTAGTGATATACGATTTCCTTGATGCGAGAGAACGTGCTAAGCTAAAGGATTGTTTGGAGGAAGTCATACCCTTATCGTGATGCGACGAGTGAAAAAGCACGCAAGGGTGTATTATTTCCTTACGTAGCCTCTTATTTCAACAAGTTGTCCGAGGTAAACTGTTGTGTCTAATTGAGTTTTACATTCTTTTAAGTTATTGGTGATATGGCGATAAAATAATGATATAAGTATAAGGTATTTTGAGGGTTGTCGTATTAAGTTTTGCCATTGTGCTAATATTAATACCTTGAATATGTTTAAGGCAGGCATACCCAACATAATACGGCCTCCGGGCGGGTCCGGCACGCGGCCTCTATCTAACCATACCTTGTAATTAAGATATGGAATATTATTCATGTAACAATCTGGACCACCAAATACTTCATTTTTCCACAGCTGGCCCGCTGACTAGAGAAGTTGCCCACCCCCTGATTTAAGGGGTCAATGTATAGTTAAACAAGAAACACATGAGATAGGTCAAGCACATGCGGCCAATCATACAGACATTGGGAAATTACTACCATTGTTACTCAGCAAACCACTTACTTTGACACGGGAGGTACCACACGTCCGATCCGCTTACACATAAGGATAAATTAATTGGTTATACGCCAAACATATACCCGTTTTGTCCCCAAAGCAGCCCAAACCGCTAAGAAAAACTGAAAACCTGGCCACAACTTTCTCGATAGTACATTTAGGTGTGCACATTATAGAAAAAACATAAAAAACGAGCATTTTCGCAAAAATCAAAACAATTGTAAATCTCCAATCGTAACAAATCTATTAACATCATTTCTGTACATATAACACGTTATGTTAGTTGACTGGGAACTTTTCCTTTTTAAAAAAAAGTATGGAAAACAATTTATGTTTTCGGCAGGTATCGAACGTTGTATGAAACTAGGAGTTTGATGGAAGTTAAGGTGTAACAATATATTACTCGTAGTTAAGCCACTGCAATACCTACGGCATACCCGGCAGTGGGCACGGGGTTATCCAAAGAGTTGTCCCCGTTATTACGTCTTTGCGTTTTCCCATTTTATAAGAGTAAATTTAATGCTACGTATGGCGAAATAGTTATAAATGCTCGTGATTTTAGGTACAAGCAACACAAAATACTTCTTTTAAAATACATCTTGGCAACAACATGTGTCTTTGTTATTCGCAGTGGTTGCACCGCAAGTAAAAGCCTAATGCCTGATGGAAAAGTACCATCGATTTTTTTAATTTTAGCACCAACAAAAACATCTGCTCCATCAGGGATATACGCTTTCCTTGATGCGAGAGAACGTGCTGAGATAAAGGAATGTTTGGAGGAAGTCGATACCCTTATCGTGATGCGACGAGTGAAAAAGCACGCACGGGTGTATTATTTTTCTTACGTAACCTCTTATTCAACAAGTTGTCCGAGGTTAACTGGTGTGATTATTATAGTTTTACATTTTTTAAGTTATCGGTGATATGTCGATGAAATAATGATATAAATAAAACATTTTGACGGTTGTTGTATTAAGTTTTGCCGTTGTAATAATATTAATACATTGGATATGATTAAGCCAGCGTTGCTCAGTATACTGCCCCTTGGGACGGGTCCGGCCCGTGAAATGATTTTGACCGGCCCGCGGCCTGTATTCAACCATACCTCGTTATTAAGATATGGAATACTATTTATGTAGAAATCCGGCCCACTAAAAAACTTCATTTTTCCACAGCTGGCCTGCTGACTAGAGAAGCTGCCCACCTCTGATTTAAGAGGTCAATAAAAGTTAAACAAGAAACACAGCAGATAAGTCAAGCACATGCGGCAAATCATACAGACATTGGGAAATTACTACCATTGTTACTCAGCAAAATACTTCCGACTTATACGCATTATGTCACCAAAAGCAACCAAAATCGCTAAGAAAAACTGAAACCCTGGCCACACCTTCCTCGATATATCATTTGAGGTGATCACATTTGGAGAAACATAAAAAATAGAGCGTGTTCGAAAAAATCACAATCGTAAATCTCCAACCGGAACAAATCTTTAAACATCAATCATGTACATATAGAAAACGTAATGTTAGTTGACTGGAAACTTTTCTTCTTTTTTTAAGTATGGAAAACAATTTATGTTTTTGGCAGGTATCGGACGTTGCATGAAACAAGTGGTCTTCGTTTTCATGGAAATTAACCTATAAGTAAATGTTTTTATTTTTTTAATTGGAACAGAGTGTCTAATGTTTTAACATTTTACCGAATTTTAATAAAATTAGAGCAGCCGTTCAAGCGCGCTTTTCCTTGGTAATTTTATTATTTCTTTGTGTTAAATCAATGACTAATACACTTACATTTCACCAAATCTAATTTAAACTAGAAAGTGTCAACCACGTGTTTAACCACCACTATTTGTAAAACACATGTTGTATGCCATATATTCATGCTACAGGGTCCCTAACCACAATTTGTATTTTATACACCGAGTATATAGTTTGTTTCTGCAAGCATAAACGCATGGGTCCCATAGTTAACCAACCAAACTTATTTTCCATGTGCAGTTAAATAAAAGATAAATGTCTAAAATTTACGAACATTTCACCACAAATATTTTAAATTTAAGCTTATTTTCAAGCACTGTAGTGAAATAAGGCTAAATTTCCAAAACAGCCCGATTTATTTTTTAATTGGTTTCAGGAAATTCCCCTGGGTTTAGTAGATAAGTTTCTGTTTTTATAAGTGACTTATGTTATGAAACAATTCTTAAAGTTTTAATCTGACTTGTAGACTGCTTATTAGAGATGTCAGTGCGATATGGCATGTCTGTTACAATCGTAACTCAAGAACATATCTTCGTTTTCAAGGAAATTACCCTAAGTAAATGTTTTCTATTTATTAATTGGCACAGAGTGTCTAATGGTCTAACATTTCACTGAATCTGATCAAAATTGGAGCAGCCGTTCAAGCGCTATGCCCCCAAAAGCTAATTTCTTAGAAAAAAAACGTTTTGGTTTTTTAACGTCTTATGGGAATTCCCCTGGATTCATTACCCAAAATTTTGGTTTCTGCATATCTAAACTCATGTTGTCTATAACAAATACCAAAGTTTGATTGCGATTCCATTAATCCTTTTGGTAGATGTCGGGGCGACATGGCATGCTTGTCACAATCATGATTTGAGAACATATCCTATTTTTCGGGTATTTCCTAAGGTAATTTTATTATTTCTTCTAAGTGTTAAATCAGTGACTAATGCACTTACATTTCATCCAGTCATCCGACGCTAACCACGAGGTAATCCATCGATTGCCCGTGAAATAATTATGAATTCCCTTCGAAATTCCAATGGGATCACATTTTTATTTTACTCTGTTTTTTCTTTTTGTTCTGCTAACTAACTAGCATGCCTATAGTTTGCTTTGACTTTTAATTTGACTTTTAAAGAATTCCCGCTATAAGAAAAAAATGTAAAAATTGGCTAATATTTATTATTTTCGGCGTTATTGCTAAAACCCCCGATTGGAAAGAAATCTTTGTTTGAAATTAAAAAAAAACATTAAAGATAGGTTAGGATATAGGATATTCATGTTTATCCCCGTGAATGGGAAAACCTAGGGGGTTATCACACGGGCAATCGTCAGATTACCTCGCGCCCATCGTCGGGTTACCGGAGCTATTGCAGTGTGTTTGGTTTCTGCATATCTAGACCATGTTGTCTAGCGAATGACTAAGTTTCATTACGATTCGATTATTCCTTCTGGTAGATGTCGGGGCGCCATGCCATGCCTGTCAAACCTTTAACGAAAAAAAAAAAAAAACGGACAAAAACAATATGTGTTCCATTTTTCCAAATGGGACCCATAATGAATTACAGTTTCAGTTGAGTTATTACAAAAAACACATTTAGTTTTTTTTTTGAAAAGATCTTAATCTGGCTTAACAGTGCAAAAGTAATTTCTTTCATTGAAAAATTCATTGAAAACCAGAATTTTGTATTATTAAGTTTGTAAATACCCGTACAGCCTAAACCAATACAAATCCAAAGAGAACTTTAAGATGCGTAATAAAAATCAGTTGATTTCATAAAATGTTAACAAATATGAGTTAGCTATGCATCCAATGTGGGATTTATTACATGGTAGGCCTATGTCGTGGACATATTCGTGACGTATATAATATATACGTTAACTTCTATTTTCCTGGTTACCAAACCAGGCGCGGTGCCAGAAATAATGTCGTCCACACTTGCAAAAAACTCGATTCCTGCTTGTCGAAACCACTGAGTGTGAACGCTCATTTTCGGTCGTGTGTGAACGCACCGGGAACTGCTACCAGGTGCGACAACGGGTGTCAAACCTTAGTGGGAACACACCCTTCAACTTATGACTAGACACTGCCGAATTGACTTAAAATTTTTTTAATCAGTGCCTAGACATTATTCAAATTCACCGTGTTTCAAATTTAGTTAGACCGAATAAACTGTTTGGTGTTACGTTTGACATTCTTCAGCCGTAGGGTTCTATTATCGACATTAGTCGCTAGCTACGGTAGGCCGTGTCTGTGGACAAGTCACTTAGTAAACATCACCGTAAGCCAGTAAAAAAAAATGGCGTCTACTAAAACTGAAGGAAGGTCTTAATCATATACAACACACTGGAATAGCTCTTGTAACTCGACGGTGAGCAGAAAGTAATTTGACGATTTTAAATGTGTTCAAATTTAACAAAATTAACCGTGCGTTTTTGTAAAACACACATCGTGAGCCATTCATGTTGCAAAAAATGTGGGTTCGGAAAAGGCCACCTGTTAATCGCTATGCACAAGGGCAAGGTATCGGAAGTTGCATAAAACAAGTGGTTTGATAGTTTAAATTAAAGTTGTAGCAATTTATCAACCGTAGTTAACAGAACACTGCAATACCTGCGGCAAACCCGGCAGTTCTTCCCTGGCAAAATTGCCCCCGTTATTCCTCTTCTGCGTTTAGGCCTACCCGTCTTATGAATACATTTTATGCTACGAATGGGGAAATATTTATACATTCTCGTTGTTTTATTTATTATTAACATCGAAACAAAGGAATGTTTGGAGGGAGTCATAACGTTATTCTGATGCGATGAATGAAAAAGTACTTACATGAATTATTCCCGTACATTGCAACAACCAGTTATCTTATGTAAACAAGTGTACCGTGATGAGTTATAAAAATTATTTGTAACATGTCTCTAAAATGATGTAATAAATTACACATTGTTTGGTTTGACGCGTAGTTCTGGCATCGTGCTAATAATAATTACATTTATATGCTAAAGCGGGCCGAGATATGTTTTGCATTTTACTATCTGCATTAGTTTTAGGTTTTACCTGTGAGGTTTTGCATAAATTAGTTGGTTCTTTTGGTGCTAACTATATGTATGACTTTCGCAACCCCTAAACTCCGTCACGTAAGGTATTTTATTCTTAGTTAAATGCGGATACAATAAAACGCACGCAGTTTTAACTTTCCAAACTGGCCGAATGGTTAACGCGACTGATTCCATATTACCAACTCTTATTTAAAAAAACGGTCCTTGTGACGAGCCCAGCATCATGGGAAAATATCATTCAAAACTAATAGGGTCTGTTGGTTTGTGCTACCTGAGTTAAAAAATCTGAAAGAAATTAAGAAAATATAGTACGCCATGGCTTAGCGTGTTATTTAATATTGCGGAAAGCGTGTTATCCAGATTTAGCGGAAGCTTTAGTTGGTGCTAATAAGCCTAACGGAAAATTTGGAAAATAACTTTAGATTCAAACTTTAGATTCGTTACAAATTCCTTGTAACATTGTATAATACCCTGCACACTCCTTACTGGTACATTATACTATTGCTTCATTTAATGGACGACGCAAAATGATTTAAATAGATTTCTTTTATTTGGTCGCCATAAATTAAAACACGATTTTGTGCATCATGTCGACCTGAAATGGAATAAGACATTTAGACAACATATAGCTGAGATAAAGAAATAATTTACCTTGTTGGTTATGATCGAGTGCTTACTCTTCGTCATCGGCATCCATTTGATCGGCTTCCGATTCTAAAATTCATCTCAGTTAGAGGTCTCCTCCTACTTACCAATATTCAAAATAGCAGGCCCCCTGAGAAGATGGCAGGCTCTCTTTGATATAAATATTACCTGGAGTTTCTTCTTCTTGTTGTTCTGCTTGGTCATATCCTCCCCAGCGTCTACGTCTGCGGCGAACTCTGCGACGACGCCAAGCGTCAGATTCTTCAGTGACCAGAAGCACAAGTGCGAGAAGGAGTACGAAGATAGCCTTATTCATCTGCAAAATTCTTTGTTGTCACAAAACAGTCTCTATACATAAAGGATAAAACAACTTTATACCTTTATAGTAGTCTTTCAAGAAAGATAACTTTGTTCGATTTTGGGCAGGAATATATAGCAGACACGACTTTTTTTCTATTTCCGAAATATCCTCTCTTTTGCTCTACGGCTCAGCACGTTCTCTTGCATCGCAGAAAGCGTATATCCGGGATCGAGCAGAAGTTTTTTGGTTCTAAAATCTTAACATTTAATTTGTACAAAAAAATCGCTATAAAGAACAATAATATCGATGACATGTGACAAGTGAGAAAGTAGGTCCGGGAATTATCTTCTTAACTTATTTCAAGAAAACATCTCTGAATGCACAATCAACACATTTATCTGACGATGCTCAGCTTGAATGTAACACAATTAATTGTGCGTTTTTAAATGTGGCTTCGGAAATATCCACCTATTAATCCGCTGCGTGCACGAGGGCAAAGTAGTGGGCGTTGTGTGAAACAGGTGGTTTGATAGTTTAAACTAAAGGTGTAGCAATTGATCAATCGTAGTGAACAACCTGCAATACCCGCGGCATACTTGGCAGTTCTACCCTGGTAAGATTGTCCCCGTTAAACCTTTTCTCCGTTTCAACATCTTATGAGTACATTTTATGCTACGAATGGAGTTATGTATGCCCTTTATTTTAGGTACAAGCAACACAAAACACTACTTTTAAAATACATTTTGGCGACAACATGTGTATTGATAATTCGCAATGGTTGCACCGCAAGTAAACACCTTATGTCTGATGGAAAAGTACGATCGATGTTTTGCGTTTAATTTTTAGTACCAACAAAAACATCTGCTTTATTAGTGATATACGATTTCCTTGATGCGAGAGAACGTGCTAAGCTAAAGGATTGTTTGGAGGAAGTCATACCCTTATCGTGATGCGACGAGTGAAAAAGCACGCAAGGGTGTATTATTTCCTTACGTATAGCCTCTTATTTCAACAAGTTGTCCGAGGTAAACTGTTGTGTCTAATTGAGTTTTACATTCTTTTAAGTTATTGGTGATATGGCGATAAAATAATGATATAAGTATAAGGTATTTTGAGGGTTGTCGTATTAAGTTTTGCCATTGTGCTAATATTAATACCTTGAATATGTTTAAGGCAGGCATACCCAACATAATACGGCCTTCGGGCCGGGTCCGGCACTCTGCCTGTTTTTAACCATAAATTGTAATTAAGATATGGAATATTATGCATGTAATAATCCGGCCCACCAAATACTTCATTTTTCCACAGCTGGCCCGCTGACTAGAGAAATTGCCCACCCCCTGATTTAAGGGATCAATGTATAGTTAAACAAGAAACACATGAGATAGGTCAAGCACATGCGGCCAATCGCACAGACATTGGAAAATTACTACCATTGTTACTTAGCAAACCACTTAGTTTGACACGGGAGGTACCACACGTCCGATCCGCTTACACATAAGGATAAATTAATTGGTTATACGCCAACCATATACCCATTATGTCCCCAAAGCAGCCCAAATCGCTAAGAAAAACTGAAACCCTGGCCACAACTTTGTCGATATAACATGTGAGGTGATAACATTATAGAAAAAACATAAAAAACGAGCATTTTCGCAAAAATCAAAACAATTGTAAATCTCCAATCGTAACAAATCTATTAACATCATTTCTGTACATATAACACGTTATGTTAGTTGACTGGGAACTTTTCCTTTTTAAAAAAAAGTATGGAAAACAATTTATGTTTTCGGCAGGTATCGAACGTTGTATGAAACTAGGAGTTTGATGGAAGTTAAGGTGTAACAATATATTACTCGTAGTTAAGCCACTGCAATACCTACGGCATACCCGGCAGTGGGCACGGGGTTATCCAAAGAGTTGTCCCCGTTATTACGTCTTTGCGTTTTCCCATTTTATAAGAGTAAATTTAATGCTACGTATGGCGAAATAGTTATAAATGCTCGTGATTTTAGGTACAAGCAACACAAAATACTTCTTTTAAAATACATCTTGGCAACAACATGTGTCTTTGTTATTCGCAGTGGTTGCACCGCAAGTAAAAGCCTAATGCCTGATGGAAAAGTACCATCGATTTTTTTAATTTTAGCACCAACAAAAACATCTGCTCCAACAGGGATATACGCTTTCCTTGATGCGAGAGAACGTGCTGAGATAAAGGAATGTTTGGAGGAAACCGGCCCGCGGCCTGTATTCAACCATACCTCGTAATTAAGATATGGAATACTATTTATGTAGAAATCCGGCCCACCAAAAAACTTCATTTTTCCACAGCTGGCCCGCTGACTAGAGAAGCTGCCCACCTCTGATTTAAGGGGTCAATGTATAGTTAAACAAGAAACACATGAGATAGGTCAAGCACATGCGGCCAATCATACAGACATTGGGAAATTACTACCATTGTTACTCAGCAAAATACTTCCGACTTATACGCATTATGTCACCAAAAGCAACCAAAATAGCTAAGAAAAACTGAAACACAGGCCACACCTTCCTCGATATATCATATGAGGTGATCACATTTGGAGAAACATAAAACAACGAGCTTGTTCGAAAAAATCAAAATCGTAAATCTCCAACCGGAACAAATCTTTAAACAGAAATCATGTACATATAGAAAACGTAATGTTAGTTGACTGGAAACTTTTCTTCTTTTTTTTAAAGTATGGAAAACAATTTATGTTTTTGGCAGGTATCGGACGTTGCATGAAACAAGTGGTTTGATAGATTGAACTAAAGGTGTAGCAATTTATCAATCGTAGTAAAACCACTGCAATACCTACGGCATACTCGGCAGTGGCCACAAGGTTATCAAAAGAATTGTCCCCGTTATTACGTATTTGCGTTTTCCCATTTTATGAGTAAATCTAATGCTACGTATAGCGAAATAGTTATAAATTATCGGTAATTTAGGTACAACCAACACAAAATACCACTTTTAAAATGGGTTTTGGCAACAACATATGTGTTGGTAATTCGCAAAAGGTAGTACAGCAAGTAAAATCTTAATATCTAATGGAAAAATACTATCGATAATTTCTTTAAAATTTTAGCACCAACAAAAACATCCGCTCAATCAGGGGATATACGCTTTCCTCGATGATAGGAACGTGCTGAGCTAAAGGAATGTTTGGAGGGAGTCATAACAATATCGCGATGCGACCAGTGAATAAGCACGCTCGAGCGTATTGTTTCATAACGTAGCCTCTTATTCGAACAAGTTGTCCGAGGTAACCCAGTGTGACTAAATAAGTTTTACATTGTTTTAAGTTACTTGTGGTTTCTCGCTGAAATAATTATATAAATAGGGCATTTTAAGAGGTTGTTGTATTATGTTTTTCTTTTGTGTAATATTATTACCTTGGATAAGTCAAAGGATTCGATAAAAAGTTAAACAGGAAACACAGACGCTAAATCACTTACTTAAAATACCTTGACACAGGAGGTACCACACGTCAGATCCGCTTACGCATAAAGATCAATTAGTTGGTGATAAGCCAACCCTATACCCATTATGTCACCAAAGCAACTCAAATCGCTAATAAAAACTTAACTCTGGATACACCTACAAAGCATGACTCGTCGTCGATATAATGTATATAAGGTGATCACATTTGGAGAAACATGAAAAAACGAGCATGTTTGCAAAAGTCAAAACAATCGTAAATCTCCAATCGGAACTAAGCTATAAACATTACTCCTTGACAAATATAACAAGTTATATGAATTAAGACAAAGGGAACTGGCGTTTTTATTAAAAAAAATAGAGAGCAATTTATGTTGTAAAAAGTGTAATTTCTTAGTAGCGATTTCTAATCGGCTGTGTATGTGGGAACGGCAGGTATGTTAAGAAACTAGAGAGTGTCAACCGCGTGTTTAACTACCAATATATGTAAAACACATTATGTATGCTATATATTTATGTTACATGGTTCTTTATCACAATTTGTATTTTTATACACGTAGTATGTAAGTTTTTTTCTGTAAGCATAAACGTATGGGTCCCATATAGTTATCAAACCAAACTTCTTTTCCATGTGTAGTTAAAAAAAGACTAATCATGTTAGATTTACGAACATTTCACCACTGAGGTTTTAAAGTATAGCTTCTTTTCAAGCGCTGTAGTAAAATAAAGTTAAATTTTCAAAATAGCACGATTTAGTTTTTCATGGCTTCGGGGAATACCCCTGTAAACAAATCGCAACACGAAAACATTAAAAGACGACGAAACGAACAGTTAAAACAAGCCATTAAAAGTTGGTTTGTAAATAATTAAATATAGCGAACGCGGCCTCCAAACCTAGGCGAAAACACATCAATTTGGAAACAAAAAATAATTATGATTAAATGGGTTTAAAGCCCTGATGAAGAGTGTGCGCTATAGCGTGAACCGAAATAAATACCGATTATAAACTCCACCCGTATAGGTCTAGCGTTTGCGTCGCCTTTCAATCGAAAGGTTGTAGGTGCGAAACTGGTCGTTAGCTAGTCGGTTGTGTCCTTGGGCAAGGCACTTAACGGACACTGCCTGAACCCAGCGGATTAATGAGTTCTACTAAATTGAAGGAAAGTGTCTATCATATACAACACACTGATGTAGTTCCGATAACCCGACTCGTTGGCACGAGGTGATCTGTAGATAACCTGGGTGTTAACCCCCTTGGTTTTCCCAGTCACGGGAATAAACATGAATATTCTATTCTATTCTGTCACGATATTCTTATTGCAGATTATATATAGATAAAATCTACGCGCTAATGTGGTTTTCCAATAAATTAAGTTTAAATAACGGTGTAGGAAAAGGAAGGCAAGGCCGTGTAACCGAGTTGCACGCATATTGTGGATCGAAATGTTCAACGACCGTTCACTGGTAGCAGTTGCCACAGAAAATATTTGCAACAGAATTGCAATCTCGGGGAGGCTTGGTTGTTCCTGTAAAACCCCGCATAATAACTTGAGTTACTATAAACATCGAGTCAAGGATTCCCGCAACAGCATATAAGAGCATTGCCTCCATTGCCTTGTATTCGAGTATTGCAGCCAAAAAAAACGAGGTGTACGGAATTTTGTGTGGTAGTACAGTATTTAACGGTTTATTATTGTTGCTGGGTAATTTGTGAAATTGTTTTATAATGTAAATGTACTATGTCATGTTTTAGGCACGTAAGTCAACCTTTTTTTAAATCGTTTGATTCTGGCTGTTTATTTCGTGTCGGTCATGCTGGATTAAACGCATCTGAACTGAAAACCCTATACATGTCTTGTTGTTGGAGCGGATCCAATAAGAACTGAAAACTGTTTCTCAAGCTATCGTGTGTGTCATCAGTCAAAAGAGCACAAAATAGCCTTACACACTTCTTCTGAT
>CH002447.1:199706-212268 GCA_000149265.1 Ciona savignyi | reverse complement strand
ACCCCTGTTTTTGCTCAAGGAGCGTGGGGGTAGGTGGGCGCCCCTCCCGCCGCTAGGAGGGACGCAGGATTGGTTCTCCTGAGCTGCACATCCTGTTTGTGTTTGGTGACATGTAAAAAGATGCGATTCATTTTTAAATAAGTGCAAAAATTAGTGCAAGATTTATAAAACTCTGTGTTTGTTAGAAAAATATGTGATACAAAAATATATTTTTTGAGGGCGAAAAGCATCTTGTGAAGTATAAAAAAATAAAATATATAGTGCTATATAGAAAAATAATATTTACAACTCCCTACGTGTGGGATGTGCAGCCCAGAGGCGAGTGGGGTGGGGGTGAAAAAAAGAAAAAATGACAAAAATCTATTGGGAGGAGTGAGGGTGAAAAGTCCCTACAAGAAGAATGGCAGGTGCTCGTTCGGCGCCACAGCCGCGGATCTTATCTGACCAGGTCCTTTGGGATGCCGCCGGACCAGCGTAGCCAGATGTCGTGGCTAGCCTCGACGCTGAGGTTGACCAATTGCTTGGCCAACCTCGAGCGAACCGCGCCTCGGATTCCGAGGGCAGCCAGAGCAGTGTTGTTGGTCCTGTCCCAGCTACCCAAGGAACCTACGACCAGTGCGTGCGACTCGACGGGCTTGTGGTATTAACTGCCGCAAGTTCGCACACAGCTGGTCGTATTTTTCGATTTTTCGCGCGGCCGCCGTATCGAGGGCCGACGCGCAGAACTCGAATGGGCATGTCACATCTGCGACCACGACGGATCCGTTATGTCGACGGGCGACTATGTCGGTTCGCAGAGCTTCGCCCACTCGCCGGAAATGTTCTCGGGACGTCCTGTCGACGTCGACACTGGCGAATGTGCCGCGACGGATGACGGCGAGGACCTCCGCAAGCACCGAATCATGCCGCTCCAAGATCGATTTCATGGACTTGGGACAATGATTCAGCACGTGCGGGAGGGTCTCCACCTCCGCGCCACACCTACGACAGGACTTGTCGTATAGTTCGGCGCCCTTGAAAAGCAGGCCTTGACCGAGCGCGTTGGCATCTGGTTCAGCCGCGCTATAAGACCGAAGTACAGGGCCTGAGGGGCCAGGGAGGACGGGCCCTTGACCCAGTTGTTGGAGGCTGCGTAGGCTAAGTGGGCGGCGACGGTCTTTCCTTGGTTGGGAAGGGCCGCCCACTGGTTTCGCCACCACAGGTTCTGCCTGTGGTGCAGCCTTTGGGTCAAGGAGCGCCGCTCCCTGGGGGCGATCTTGAAGGTGCCAACAGACTCGAGGCCGAATTCGCCTTGGGGCTGCGGGGAAAACCGGAGGGACAGGCGCCGGCTGGCAGCTCGAGTGGCTGTCCAGAGATTGGCCGGCATCCTGTATCCGGTTTTCCACGACTTGTGCCCCATTACCGAGTCCCCGCTCAGGTATTCCGCCATGGCGCAAGCGGACGCCGTCTCGGACCGGCCCATGCGCGCGGCGTGCATCTCCAGACGGCCCTTGGCAACTAGCGAGACGAGATGGTCCGGTGAAGACATCATCTTAAAGGCCTGGGTCACCGTCAGTATGTCGCACTCGGCGACAACTGACGAGATCCCCAGGCCCCATGCGTCGGGGGACATGTGGAAAAAAGCCTGACACGACCCCTTCGGCAGGCGCAACGCTGTCTTCACACAGCGCCTCACTGTGTTGTCAAGGCGCCGGAGATGCCCCTCGGCACAGGGCCGGACCCGGAGACGGAAGCTCATGGCGGGCAGGACTATTCTCTTCAGGGCCGAGAGTTTTTGGGCGGTTGTGAGGAACGAGGTGAACAACCTGACGACCTGCCTTTCGACTCGATCGACAAGCTGTCCACCCGTTTGCCGCCCGTAGCCGGTATGCGCCCCCAGGTACTTGTAGAAGGAGTCGGGGCCCAGGATCGCCACCTCTTCACCGCAAAGGCGAGGAGGCGCCGAGTCCAAGAGCCTCCGACCCCCTCTCTAATGTTTCATTACCATGGCGGTGCACTTCTTGTTGTTAAAAGAAAAACCGGCCCAGGCGGCAAACCGCTCACACAAACCCAGCTGGATCTTTATCTCGGCCCTGGAGAAGCCCACCAGAGCCACATCGTCGGCGTACGCGAGCACCCTGACGGACGCGCCGCCGGCGCAGGAGAGCCGGTATCCACAAGCGTTGTTTGCTTCAACGCCCCGCAGCAGGACCTCCATCACGAGGTTGAAGATGATACCGGACAAGGGACACCCCTGTCGCACTCCACGACCGACAGGGATGTCCGGGGTGAATCCCGCACGAGTTCTAATTCGGCAGTATCCACCCGTGTAGATGTCCGATATCATCTCCACGAGGCCCGTTGGGGCGCCGAAGCGAGACAACGCCTCGACTTTGGTGTTGTGGTGGACGCTGCCGAACGCGTTCCGGAGGTCAAGCCAGCACACGGCCAGCGACCTCCGGGTCGCGCGCGCGTCAGCGACGACCGAGTCGAGGAGGAATACATGCTCGTATACCCCCCCGAACGGCATGAAGCCCTTTTGGTTTCGGGAGATGACGCCACCGTCAAGCGCCCAACTCTGCAGTCGACGGGCCATCACGGCGGCGTAGATCTTGTACACCGTCTGGCAGATGGAGATGTGCCGCCAGTTCCCCAAATCGTCGAGGTCGCCCTCTGGAACTTTGCAGATGACGGTGACCCGGCTGCTCTTCCATGGCCCCGGGACCCGGCGCTCGATCCTACAGACTTCGAAGAGCTCCGAAAGGACGAGTCCTTTCGGGTCTTGAGCTCTCCAAAATCCATAGGAGAGGCCGTCCGATCCCGGGGCAGAGCCGACGTTTAGGGTACTGAGGACCATCTCCACCTCCAGCGCCGTGATTGGCCCATCGTATGCATCGCCGGGTTGGCTATCATTTGATGGCGCATGCTCACCTGCCTGGGCTTCAGCCACCCAAGGGGGCAACGATCAATCCGGCCCTTCCCGAACCGGCGGCGACAGCTCGTCGCGAAATCGACCCTCGATGGTTTTGGTGTCGATCTCGCAGCGAGCGTCGCCCCGTTCTCCGTCTATGATGCGACGGAAGGTCGCCTTCATGTCTCTTCCGAAGGCCGACCTCGGCGCGGCGGCCCGCATGTCACCGGACCGGGGCCTCCTTGATCGTCTCGATCTTGGGGATCACGACGATCATCTCGGCCCCGGTTCCTGGTGGCACGGGCAGCCGCACCGCGGTTGCACCTGCCGCGCCTTGGCTTTGGCCTTCGGCTGGACGACGAAAGCGCCGTCCATCGCTCGAGACCCCAACAAAGAGCGCCAAAGTCCCCCGACAGATGATATTCCTCCACCAGCCTCGCCAGTCCCTCTCTCCCTGTCAGGAGATCGGTGGCTGGCTCGGCCGGAGGAGGGAGGGACCCAGCACTCTTCGTCGGTCTCTTTAATGGCGGCTGAACCTTTCGCCCGGTCCGGCCGCAATCAAGGGTCGCACCCGGCTCACCGCTCAAGGGTGCTGCGATAGTGTTTGCAGCAAACCCTCTTCGCGGGTACCGTTGACGGGGGAGATGTATTCCTGGAGCCTGCTGCGTGGCCGGGTCGGGGTCTCGAACCGATGTTCAGGACGATCTTCCGATCCGGTCCCACGCTCCGCACAGTTAACCAATCCTCCAAGGGTTTAGATGGTCGGATGGGGCGGGTTAAGGGTTTTAGGGTGGAGGGTGATTGTGGTGAAGTTGGTTTGGGAATATTGTTTGCTGTATGGCAGGGAGGGACTAGGGTCGAGGGTTTGATCCGGGGTGAGGGTGGGAACTTATCCAGGGCGCATGGTAGCGAGGGGTGTTTTTCCTTGAGCTTGGGCGTCGTGTCGACAACCTCGCTCAATGCGGGCCACGACGCCGACCTCTCAAGTGTTCTTGGCGAGAAAATAGGGGTATGTTTGGGTAGGTTGACGGATTTGGATTGACTGGACTTGGTGAGGGGGTTCTTAAAGGTTCGAATGGGTTTGTAGGGTTGTAATTTGGAAGATTTACGGGGGGAGGGGTGTTGGTCGAGGGTAAGTCGAGTTTATAAGTCTTTTGGGGTATGGGTGAGGGGGATGAGATAAGGGATTCGCCAGAACACTTTTCAAAGTGCGATGTCGTTTTCCGCATATTTTGCGACGTGTCGACAGGCCGCAAGCATTTGCCACATGTTGTCTCGTACACAAGGGTTCGGTTGTGTTGAACCAACATGTGCTTCCTTAGCTTGGACACGTCATGGAAAAGACGTGCAGCTGAGGACCTGAGACAGATCTTAATGGGGCATACCAATTGCCCCGGAGTCAGTGGCCCACTGTAAAGTAATTTTAGAAGGTGGTCTTTAGGTTTTAAAGGAATGCGAGGAACGTTACACTCTCCCCTCCTAAAAACACAAAATATCCAAAATTTAAATTACCGATACAGAAAAAAATTTAAATTACATCCTCAATTCGAAAATAGTTTCAACGCGCTGATAAACCTCCAGGGTCGAAGACCCGGTTCATCAATAACCACGAGGTCCTTTTTACTGGGGCAACAGCAAAGTCCTCTAGATCAAACACACAAACGCTCTTCTCGATCACGTCAGCTAGCAAACTTCCACGTCCTGGCTCAACGAGAATTGTAAAATGTTTTTTATCGGTCTCGTACCCACGTCTTACTTCGACCGTCTTTCTTTTGTCCACGTCCGGCACAAGTTTTCTGCATCCCTTGTCGTTTTCGTCTTGGCTCTCGTCGAGGACGTCCAGAACAAAACTCCCATGTCCTTCGTCCCCCACATTGGTCGGCCGCATACCCTGCTGTCACTCGACCCAGACAACAGCATCCGAAATCTCCTCATCACCGATACAATCAAGATTACCGCTATAACGGACATTCCCACAACATAACATTGGCGTAATCTCAGCAATTGTCTCGGTTGCACGAACCTTTAATGATTTTTTCATCTCAACTTGTACCGCATTGTCGACATGCTCCATAATTTCGCACACCTCTCCCAATCTCAGCTTAACCGCAGTCAATTTCTCGGTTACATGATTTATCGGCGACTCGACATCGAACTCGACATCTTGGTCGTCCTGTTCCACTATGTCGTGCGACTCTTTTAAAGTCATTTCATGGTTTCTTGTTGTCGAGGGAACATCGTCGTAAACTGGCCGAACATGACATAATTCTTTGTGGTCGCTCACTTCCATAGCCACGTGGAGCGCCTCTTTTAAGGAACGAACATTTCTCATGCCAACAATAACTCGGTCCAGCTCATCAGGTAGAGATCGAATGAATAGAGTCTACTAGCAAATCCTTCTGGGTAGGCTACTTTTTGGCAACTTCGGATAACCTCTTACCATCAATTGTTGCAAACGCGTACCAAGGTCGGCACGATTCTCTCCCGGTTGTAACTGTGCTGTGTGCAACAATGTTCTGGATAACTATACACGTGGCCAAATTTTTCATCCAGTGCCCCACACAGCGAAATGTAGCAATAGTGTTGATCTTTGGGTAGTTGGGCCTGCACGAACAACGCCTCTCCAGAAAGCGAGGCGGCTAACCGTCTGCCCTTTTCTTTTGCAGTTTTCAAATCTTTTCGAAAATTCGTCCCATCTCTTCTCCCCAGAAAATGTTTCTATTGGCACATATCGGCTGAAAATTGACCCCAGCACCTTCTCCAACGTCACTGACATATCTCCCATCGTCTTAATAAAATATATATAAGCAACAAAACCTGGTTTGTCATATCCACAACGTAAAGTACTAACCACCATACGATCATATCCTGGTCACAGCACCAATGTAGCGAATCGTATAGTGGCAGTTTTTATTTTCTCCTCTTGCATTAAACATAATCTTTTATTCAGTGCGCCGCAGCGGCAAAGGCGCCCGCGCGTCAAATTAAGGGCAATCAAGTAATAAACAAAAGGAATGCGAGGAACAACACACTAACAACAGGTTCCCTAAAATGTCTAATGTGTGTAAAAAAAGCAAGAATCCGGATCGGTGATTATCCCGACGTTCCAAGAACGGGTTCGACCGAACCCATGCAAACCTCTTGAATCACATCACTGTTTATATTTGTATAGTTAAAAAATACAAAAAGTGTAGTCGAAGGTAAATCAAAATCAACGGTTTCAAATGATGAAATGGCAGCCAATTCTGGGGAATAACACGTCATGGATTTATAGCGTATCATGTGATATTGCGGGTTATGACCTCTTCTTTCAGCCAATAGCTTTGCTCGTTATTAAAACAACACAAGTGACGTATGTATGTATCTGTGTTCTAGGAGGAACTTTCATTCTGGCGAAATATGGTTTATTACAATTTCTGTACTGACGGTGAGGTTTAGTTCGGAATTAGTAAGCTTGCTACTCAATTGGTGTAATATTATAATACCTCTAGTTATATTGTGCATTATTTGTTTTTTAGAAACTAAGGCCAGTGAAAGACTGAAACCTATTGAAATTTCTTTATTTAAAAGATAAAACATGGACTCTTTATTTAGAAACCGCCAAGTAAAAATGTCAACTTTAACAGACTTTTCACAACTGTAAGTACATATGCTACAAATAGTCTATAACTAGCATGAGAAGTTTATGGTAATATCACCCACAAGAACTATCTGGTTGTAGGCGGTACCTCTAAATACTACAGGGCCGCTTGGACCGCTTGGATTGCATGGAGCGCTTAAATCGCTTGGAGCGCTTAATATACTTCGTAATTACAAAAGCCAAGATTTTAATGTTAGGGTTGGGGTTAAAGTTAGTTATGGGGTTGAGATTAGTGTTTGGGACAGGGTTAGAACTAATTTCCATAGCAATCTAAGTGATCCAAGCGATCCAAGCGGTCCTGTAGTATTTTGAGGCACCCGGTTGTAGGCTATTAGTCTTGTAAAAACTACCTAATTGTGTACTTTTGCATGGGCAATGTTAAACGGAAAGAAAGCGAGAAGGAGGAAAACTGCTCACCAAAACTTAAGAAATTAATTTTAACTTTGCTTAACTCTAACCATATGTTTAAAACCTAACTCTAATAATATTAATTTTAGTGTGCAGTTTCCCGCCATCCCGCTTTACCTCCTTTTAGTTTTCCCCCTTTTGCATCAAAAATGTTAGTTCACAGATTGCAGCCAAAAGAATCCTCTGTAGTGAAGAATCCTGTGTTGTACACTTATACATGAGAACAGTCCTACTTATTATATTGGTGATTTAGTGCATCATTTTCAGCTGAAAATATGCAGGTTTAGAACTGGTTGCTATCTAGTCGATTATGTCCGTGGGCATGGCACCTAGCGGATTAATGGGTTCTACCAAATTGAAGGAACTTGTCTATCATACACAACACTGCAATAGCTCCAGTAACCCGACGATGGGCGAAAGGTGATCTGACGATTGCCTGTGTGTATAACCCCCTTGGTTTTCCCATTCACATGGATAAACATGAATATCCTCTCATATTCTAAAGACTTTCTATTACATACATTAACAAACTAAATATATTATTATCCTGAAAAATCATTTCAGTTCGGTCTCTACCAAGAACCACTTAAAGAACGTGTACACTTGTTTAACATTGTGCATGTTAAGCGCTTCGGTTGGTGCATTTTTGCATCTTAAGGCGGGATGGAACCAGGTGTGTACATAATTATATTTATTAAATCTCCATCCTGTTTAAAATATGGGTATTCCTTCTGCATTTTCCCATCCAGAAAATAGATTTAAGACCCAGGGTGTATTGTATCCCCTTCTTGTAGCTATTTTTTGTTTGTAAATGTTATCGTGCTCCCTAAAGTTTATTTTTTTATCTGTGTACTGGTGATTGAATAAGTACCAACCGAGACCTCATACTGATTTTATAGCCTTGTGATCAACCAAGCTTTATTTGTTAATATTCGTTTAAGTGTTTTTCAATAACACATGCCTTTAAAGGGTGGGCTCTTATCTTCCCTTGTATCAATTGGTCTAATGATGTGGCTTGCTGCCACATCTCATTCTAAGGAAAACCAAACCAAGAGACTTTGTATTTTGGCAGCTTTCGGTGGAACCATGGGTTTGTAGATTTAGTATTTTGTTGTTATTATATTCTAAATTCCTTCTGTGTTTTAGGACTTGGATTGGGGCCCTTGCTGGACTTCGCCATTGCTGTAAATCCACAAATAATAATGACAGCCTTAATATCCACTGCCATTATATTTGTGTGCTTTTCTGTCAGTGCGCTTTATGCACAACGACGCTCATACCTTTATCTTGGAGGTGTGTATAAACTCTAGATGTCTTACACAGTTTTATTTCCATTTACATTTGTGTACTTGTTCATTTCAGGATTTCTTGGCAGTGCATTGACCATCCTTCTTGTCACATCTCTTCTCAATATCTTCATGCAGTCGTTCGCTGTGTTCCAATTTGGATTGTACGCTGGCGTGGCTATCTTCTGTGGATTTGTTGTTTACGATACTCAACTAATTGTTGAGAAACACAACAATGGAGACAATGATTATATATGGTGAGAGTTTTTGTCATGACATTGTAAGATATCTAGTATAGGTTATTTATGTTTTATCCTAATTGTTTCAATTTGCCACCCTTGTCTACAAATATTTTATTTTTTTATCTGTACATTTAATGTAATAAATTTACAATGTTTGTATTTCGAAAATGGTAGATTAGACGGTTATAGACTACCTAACAATTAAGTTTTTGGTCTGCTACATACCAATTACAGCTCAAGGCAATTTAAATACAACCCCAGGCATGGAAACTAAATATTCGTACACTGTTTACTTGTCTAGTAACCCATTAATAAGTGGAAACCCAGATTCCTATCCTTTGGAAAATCATGTTTTGACCCTGCAAGGTGTTTAAATCTAAATATTGTTTTTATCCCATAAATAATTCCATAATTATGTCAAAATGCAAAATGTTTGTTTTGATATGTATTTATGTAAGCTCCAAATAAAGCTGGACCTTAAATCTAAAACTTTCTTTACCAGGCACAGTGTTGATTTGTTCATCGACTTCATTAACATATTTCGCCGTCTGGTCATCATACTGGGTTTGAATGAAAAGAAAAAGAAGAGAAACAACTAAAGTGTTGTGTCTGCATTCTGCATTTTGTATATATATTAAAAAAAGTTTTTAAAAAAGTAATGCAGATGTTGTTTGGCCATACATAACTTGTGTATAATTTCAAACTTAGTGTTTGTACATATGTGAATAAAATACAAAAAGACTGAACAAAAAATTGTTTTTATTAATTCTTCATGATACAAGTTGCATAGAAAAATACATTAGCAAATTATTCTTTAGCATGATCACTTTTAAGTTACAAGTTAGCTTTCAGGATTTGGTCCTTGATTTCCATTTTAGCAATACTGCTGAGGTGAACTTCATCTGGTCCATCAGCAATTCTTAGAGTGCGAGCCATTGCATAACTGTTAAGATACAATTTTTTTAGGAATTAGTATGTCCTAAATTTCGACTTTATTGTATTTTGACTAATTAACAAAAACAATAAAATTTAAGGTTTGACACATTTCTACATCTTCAGCTGCGACTCCCTATGTATATACTGTTAGCTATTTGAACTAATCAGTTCCTACCATTTTGCAAGAGGAAAATCATCCGATACACCTGCCCCACCATAGACCTGTATTGCCTCATCTATAACAGAACAGAGCATTTTTGGTGCAGCCACCTTGATCATTGATATCTGGAAAAATCACTTTTAGGCCAATAAAGCAGTAAGATAAATTCAAATACACAAAATTAGATCAAAACAGGATTGCTAAATAGACAGAGTGGAGAGATCCAAAGCCCAACCTCTTTGCGTGCTTTCTTGCTTCCGAACCTATCAATCATATGAGCTGCATGAAGTGTCAGCAGTCTACACTGATCAATAGCGATTCTACACTCAGCAATCTTATGCTGGACCACTTCCTGAGTAAAAAGCTCGTATTAAATGTTTTTAATAAAATTTTATATACATTCTGGCTCAGGTATAGTGTACCATAGTTACGAGAACAAAAGTAACACAAACAGTTTACATGCTCAACGATGCGTTTTCCAAACGGTCTTCTCCGCAGGCCACGCTCAACTAAGAGTGATAAGCATCTTTCAGCAAGTCCTGAAAAAGATAAATCAAATCTGTAGTAAACTAGAAAAACTGTGTGAATTCTTGATTTATTTTAAACCTATGCAGTTTAAATTTTGTTTGTATTGTAGTACCATTTGGCTGATGTTCGATCTTCACACTTACCACTTGCTCTTTAAGTTTGCAGTTTTCCTAATTCAGTAGATTCAAATGGGTTAAACTATGGGTACGAGGTATTTAAATGATTAACTGTGTTATAACAACTGTTACTACCAAGAGCTTTTACAGTGGGTTGCATACCATCCAGACATTATTGTAATTTTAGTTCAACTAACCAAAACAATATGTAGTAGTTTTCAAGTGTAATTACCAAGATATAATAAAAGTGCCAGTCCATAAAAAACATTTACCGATAGATCTCATGCAGTGGTGAATCCTACCCGGTCCAAGTCGGCCCTGTGCTATCTCAAACCCTTTGCCTTCACCCAATATAAGATTTTCAATTGGCACCTTAACATTCTCGAACAACATTTCACTATGGCCACTCGGTGCCTCTGCAAGTTTGAAAAAGAACAGATTTTTAATATTGATTTATAAAAAAGCTAAAATTGATATATATTATAGGATATTCATGTTTATTCACGTGAATGTTACCCAAAAACTTACTTGACCAATGAATATAAATAAATATATCGAACCCATCAACACTTAATATTATTTACCATTATATCCAAATACGGACAAGTTTCGAACTTTAGTAACGCCAGGTGTTGAAAATGGCACCACAATCATGCTGTGACTTTGGTGCCTGGGTGTGTTCGAACCTCCTGTTTTGCCCATTACTATACCGAATGTGCAGCGTGGGTTGGCTGCCCCTGCAGAAAAATAACCTTGTTTATTTCTTTATTTAAATAAAAATAATATTTTGTTTAAAAAGGAAACAGAACACCTAAAGTTAACGAATATTTAAGTTTTGTTTTATTTAAGAGAACAAATATTTTTTTTATTGTGTTATATGACAGTTTACCTGATTCTTCTTTACACACTGCACAGTTAGGTACTTAAAATTACACATGGCTATGTCTTAGTACCTGATCAATATTACTAATCAATATATCATTAAAAGCTGGTAATGTGAAAAACATAATCTTTTAACTTACCAGTTGCTCCACCATTTTCTGCCATTCACAACATATGAATCTCCATCCCTTGTGATAGTGGTTTCCATGTTAGTAGCATCACTGGAAGCTACTTGGGGTTCTAATTATGCAAGATTTTAGAGATTTGAAAGCGAGTATCATTTTCCTATCTTACCAGTCATACAAAATGCTGATCTGATCTTGCCTTCAAGAAGAGGTTGTAACCATTTACGCTTCTGGTAATCACTACCATACATGTGTAACACCTCCATGTTACCAGTATCTACAATGTGAGATTTTATTTAAATCTGATTCATAAACTAATATTCTATACAGGCTTACCAGGGGCACTGCAGTTCAAAGCCTCAGAATTCATGACAGACCTGCCTAGTTGTTCCGCAATGTGGGCATAATCCACATTACTTAGTCCACTAACATCCGGAAGAAACAAGTTCCAAAGACCTTCTTGCTTTGCTTTGGCCTGTGTGGTTAATTAAACATTCAAAACTAGCTAAATAGGATTTAGGGTGATTACCTTAATTTCTTCCATCAAGGGAACAACACAAAACGGGTCATTCTGAGCATCCACATATTCATTGTAGGCCTGGGAAATATGGTTAAAGTTTAAAATGTTTTTTCACAATCAACTTTGAAAACAGGCAATTGTACTGTTTGTATTGTATTAGGAATATCATTTTAAAGTGTGTCGCTTTACACTTAACGGGACTTGCTCCAATTTATATAAATCTAATGAATGACGAAAGTAGAATATATATATGCATATTGGGTACCATCTTATATTATTATACATGTTATGCCAACAATCCGGTCCCTACATATATACTTTTCATAGTAATAAAAATGTTATGCAAAATACTAGTATGAACATTCTAGGAATAAAATCTCTGTGTAACAACTGCTATAAAAGCCCGATTTACATCTGCTCTTTGCTTACGCCCCCCTCCCATATATCTCAACTCGCGACTTAAAGGACTTCATACCACTTGTATGTTAAATACTACCGTACCTTTTCGTTGGCTTCACAATTTTCCTTGAGAAACTTTTTCACCTTTTCCAAAACCTCCTTTCCTTTGGGTGATGGAGACAAAGACATGTTGACAGTTTGGGGTTCACTTTATAAACAAAACAGATACATTTATTACAACAGCAGCAAACACAATCTAAAACTAAGAATTATAAATTACTGAATGCAGAACAGAAAGCAATATTTTGCAATTCGCACTGTGCCCTGTTAACAATTGATCATGGTGAGTCAGCTAAGTTCAACTTATTAAATAACCCTTACTGTACATTTTTCGGTACAAGTTAATATATTTAACTAGTATTTACACAGT
>CH002447.1:180219-199606 GCA_000149265.1 Ciona savignyi | reverse complement strand
ATAATCCTTTTAAATATTCAACTATACCATTTACATACATTTTTGTCAAATCCAATGCCCTTTGAATCAAAGGAGTTACTAAAGCCTCATAAATGGCAGCATTAGGTGAACTGGCATTGCCTTTCAAATGCCGACTGTATACACCCTGTAAAATATAACTGTGCATGAGATTTTGAATCAAAGAAAAGAAATATTAATGAATGTAGATGTCACAGTGGAATAACTAATATTTGAAATTGTTGTTACATAACAACAAATAATAACCATACCAAGATATCCACTGACCTGGACAATTGCCGATAATTTAAAGAAATTAAGAGAAAGATAAAAGTTCCAGTTGGGTATTGGATATGAAATTCCTCTCAGTTTGCAATAATATTTAACCAGCTCTTCTTCAGAAGGAAGATCTTTGAATAACTGCCTGTAGAAATGAAAAATATGCAACTTTGTGTGTAAATGTATGAATTTTGGGACAACTGGATTGTGTAAAACATACAAGGGTCATTGTGTAGAAAACATACAAGGGTTCCCCACATTAACCAATTTTTCACTTCAATAAAAGACACACTGAAATATGTATAGTAATCCACTTACTTCAGTTCACATTGATCGACTTGCTGGACAAGAAAGTACTCTGTCGGGGCATGGTATATTAAACAGAGATAGGCAAAATCCATCAATGGATGCCCAATAGTAGATAACTCCCAATCCAAAACAGCCAACACTCGACTCTAAAAAAGTATTAAAGGTTAAAATGCCACTGCTAACAAAACCTTTTAAAATAATGCGAATATGTTAGGCTTTTTGTAAACAGTTCAGAAATTATAACAATGTATAAGAAAGAACACTACATGGATGCCCAGATAGTGACGTCATCAAAAATTAAAATTTCAGAAATTTTGAAAATTTTATTTCAAACAACTCTAGTGTTGAACATTTTGCCCTAACTATAAAACGCGAGGCGATAGAGCACTACAAGGCATAGACGGTCAAACTGCACAAAAAGAATCTCGTTTCTAAAGAGTTAAAGCCAGAAGTATTTACTTAATTATTAGAAAAACTAAGTTGTTGTTAGTTACCACAAAAAATAACAAATGTTTAACTAACTAGTTCAAGTTACACAAAGCAATCATGTACTAAGAAAATCATGCAGATTTAACTTTACTTAACTGAAAAAATGATTATAAACGGTGGAGTGTATTAACTGCCATTGTTTGTAGAATTCTGCATGACTGCAATCATAACGATATTAAATTTACCAACCCATACTTGTTATCCATGTCCAGTCAAATAAGCATATATTATTGTCAGGTCCATGCACAAGACCATGTTAGATAACATGTCAAAAAGTTTCAAATGGACTGCACCATCCTGTCTAAATTTGATATTATTCTGGATTTTTGGGATTACTTAGAATTTTCTTCAAGGGCTATCCACCAAATATTAGGTTATAGCTTATTCATCTGGCTTTGGTGTGTTCTCTTTAGGCTACTTATCACCACCCTAATAATTGCTCATCCTGATCAGGTTATTTAACGTTCTCTTAATGTCCTGTCTAAATGACCATTGGAAGTTCTGACAACTCTAATATATATATAATATGCTCCAAATTTAGTAAGGTACTGTGCATCTAATTTGTATTTTCAATCATTTCTAATTTAGCTATAAAAAGTCTTTACGCAATTTAAATTTTTTGGTATATATGGAGCAAAAGCAAGCTGAAGCTGGTAATGGATTAAAGAGTGGTTAAGTTTCTGGACATTAAAAACAAAATGGGTAAAAGAGCTCTCGCATATTTTTTGTCCATCTTTAAATTGTTTGGTTAGTTTTTAGTATTGGTGCTTTTTACACTGGTAAATAGTACAATATATATAACAAACGAAACCAATGTGTAGCTTTTCCAAAAGAAAATTACAATTATCTTGATTTTCCCATATTCTACTTATAATGGCAAGTAACACAAACTATTCTCTGCATAACTTCTAACCTTGATGGGATGAAACATTACATTGTTTAGGGAATAATCTCCATGAATAATAGAGCTTTCCTCCGTAATGTTGGGCAACTTGTTGGTTAGCCAGGTTATTAACTCTTTCATCTGTGGAATGTCTTTGTGAGCCGATGCATAATACTGCTTCGACCAAGTGTTTAGCTGGAAAAAAGTTGGATTTTTAAGTAAGTTGTTCCAAACCTTACATGGGAGTTAGTACTAACCACTCGACTGCAAAATCCAGTAGTTTTTCCGAAGTCGTCTAAGCCAAGTGCAACTGGATTAAATGAATGCAGTTTTGCAAGTGTTTTGGTCGCACTCTTTATGCATTTAACCCGTTCTTTTGCAGTGAGTCCAACCATGGTTTGGGATAACACACGACCCTGAAAAAAATTCAATGATTAAATCGAAGACAAATAGTCAACAAAATCAAATCACAGAAACAAACACTAACCCCTAAAAACTCCATAACAAAGAATTCAGTTCCTAACACAGTTGAATCCTTGCAGTAACCAATCATCCTTGGAACAGGAAAGTTTGCTTTATATAAAGCATCCATAACTTTGTACTCACGCCCAATCTGCATTGAACAGGTTAAAACTAAAAATAAAACTGCTAAGTTAAAATAAAACTATCTTACTTGATGTGCTCCATACAGAAGCTGTCCTGGGGGCTTTTTTCTTAATACTAGTTCATTTTCACCGAATTTAACGTAATATGTTGGATTAGACTGGCCAGCTCTGTACAGTAATGTAAATGAATTTAATGACTGTAAGCGACAGACCTGACCCTTTAATGGCTTATTTTATTAAGCAATTTCTATCTATGTTAACACAAATTTATATGCATACATGTCCATATGCAATTTAATGAGTTTGATGTGATGTACAGGTGGTTTAGAAAAAGATAGGATAATCATGTTTATCCCCTAAATGGGAAAACCAAGGGGGTTAACACACAGGCAATCGTCAGATAACCTTGTGCCCACCGTCGGGTTACCGGAGCTATTGCAGTGTGTTGTATAATTGAGACATTCCTTCATTTTGGTAGAACCCAATAATTCACTAGGTTCAGACAATGTCCGTTAAGTGCCTTGCCCAAGGACACAACCGACCAGCTAGAGACCGGTTTCGAACCTGCAAACTTTCGACTGAAAGGCACCGCACTAAACCACCAGACTATCCGGTCGGATTAAACTGATATCATTGGATAACATCTGCATATCCGATGCAGTTGTCAAATTTATTCGAGTAATATGGCAAAAAATAAGATACGGTTTCATAAGATTTCCGCTGAACTGCATTAATTACCAATTAAAGGTTGGAAAATTAGACTACTTACTTGAATTGCTTTACAACCAAGGAAGAGGACAGATTTTGGTTGAGTAACTTTGCTAGATAAGAAGTAAGATTTGCACGATTTAAATCGTGCACACCCTTCGGTTCCATTACATCGGCCATCACTTTTATATAAAATGGTTCTGTAATACAACAAATCGAAAAAAATTAATGTAGTAGGCCTACACTTGTTTGCTACCAGAGCCCCTAACCACTGATTGTGGATTTTGCACGGGAAAGATCAATTCGGAATGCAAAATATGATCAATCCCGTATACCAAAATAACGTGTAACGATATTATTATTATGGTCCTGTCAATTTCTTTCTTCCCCTAACTAAGTCGTAATACGTCATGTAATATTCACTGAACCATATCATTGCGTAGTTCCGGTCACCAAATTGAATGGTAAAGAGTCTTTGGAGATATACGCAAGAGGTGAGCAAGTAGTGGAATATTGGAGTTGCTACAAATGCATGCAACCCCAAACACAGACATACATATGCAATGCAAGCACACTTCCAGGGAAGAAAGCATGTACAAAAATTAATAATTAATTTAATTTTTTCTTATCTTGTAGCGTCAACCACAATACAAAACAAAACAGGTAGCATATTATCAGTGGTGTATTTAAGATCGGTCGGATTTAAATATTTGTTGATTTCCATTGTTTGTTTATTAATTATCGCCGTATGTATGTTATTATTTGAAAAATAAATTGAATTGAACTGAATTGATCGAGTTAAGGGTGGGTTTTTTACCAATATATCAGTACTCTATAATAAAACTTAACCAAAACGTTAACAAAAAGTTTTATTAACGTATTTAAAATCGCAATAAAAAAACGAACACCAAAACAAATGTAAAAACCATCGCGATATTTTGATTCTACCTAAAATCTAAGCGCCGAAGTTTCTTTCCGAACTCGAAAATGACATCACCATAATTTAAGTTTATATCACGGTGTATGTAGACTAAAGGTATACATTTTACCAACGCAAATATTCAACCGCCATTGCATCTTCGTCACACGAAGAAAAAAATTGTTTAACTGCGGATCTGATGCTTTTAAACGATTGACGCAGTATTTAGGAGGATAGGATAGGATATTCATGTTTATCCCCGTGCATGGGAAAACCAATGGGGTTAACACACCGGCAATCGTCAGATCACCTCGCGCCCACCGTCGGGTTACCGGAGCTATTGCAGTGTGTTGTATATGATAGACACGTTCCTTCAATTTGACAGAACCCATTAATCCGCTGGGTTAAGGCAATTAGACCAACCGGCCGGATTTATGTACATTAAATTGGTAGCGCATTTGTAAGGAGAAAACACTCCTCTATCGTAGTGTGTACAACTGTACAAGTGGTATAAGCGGGCACACTCTCAATAAAGATGTCGGCCAGGTCTTCTTGGCAATAATGTTAGGCTCCTGTAACGTTTTTTTGCTCGTGCAATCAAAACTCTAAACGTGTTGCCATCACGCATTCGTTGTAGAGATTCTATGTAGTTCTGTATAGACGATACAGCTACGCTTAAATCTACAGTAGAGGAATGTTCTGTACGCCATTGTATTGTTCTGACATCGCTGAAGCATCATTATAACCCTATGCCACCATAAAGACTTATCCTCACCGGAGGCTGGTAGAATGCCCAGCAGCTGTTTTGCTATACCCGCCCTGGTGGATCAGAAGCAATTGCTGTTTTTCGTAAGCCGAATTTGCTTGCTGGCAAACATTGCCTTTATGTTGTTTGATTCGCAGACGTAATTGATTCACTCGTACTCCATGTAAAATGCCGTCTGGAGGTGGTTTGTTATCTTCCCACGTTGCAAATATGACACATTCTTTGAAAAAGAAACTATTTTAATAGAGAGAAGAAACTATATAGAGAAAACTCAAAGCGTTTATTTGCGCTAGTAATATGTTTAGCTTACTTGGCAGTAAGTTCACCTCGCCCCACCGTCGGGTTACAGGAGCTATAGCAGTATGTTGTGTATGATTTACACGTTCCTTCAATTTGGTATAGAACCCATTAATCCGCTGGGTTCAAGCAATGTCGCCTAAGTGCCTTGCCCTAGGACACATCAGACCAAATAGCGACCAGTTTTGTAGTTACAACTCTTCGGCTGAAAGGCACCAAACCACCAGACTAATCTGTCGGAATAAAAATGAGATTTGGTAAATTATGCAAGATCTAAACTTTTCACTCAAAAGGACGGTCAGAACTGGCAAATTGAAGGACAACCATATAGACATTACATGTGACTCGAGAGAAAGTGTGCTTAAGCTGTTTTCCTTCCGACATATGCAGTTAATCAGGTTTTACAAGTCGAAAACGATAAACGTGGCCGTGTGCTGGGTCCCAATACCGCTACCAAATAAAAAGACATTTCTAATATGTTAGAAGTAAAAGACGTCGAGTTTTGTAATGTATGTAATACAATGGGGCTATTACTTCAGTTTTTGTGTATTTAAACCATCGGGTTTATGCAACGTTGATCTTGCGCACGGCTGGTCAGTTTAAATGCGGTTTCGATCTTATCTTATTTCGACTGATGGTCAAATGCGCAACTTTAAAAGTCCTTTGTTAAACCAACACGGAAACCAAAAGCTATGGATTAAAGTATTGTCCATAAATAATCGATTTTACCAGGTTTAAATTACAGTCCCTGGAGAATTCTAAAAAAGTAAGTAAAATTATTATACTTTTACATTATATTGTATTCTCCATTCCTTAGAGAAACATCGCAACGGTAAAGAAAATCAAGGACTATTAGCTAACATAACCATTTTATGATACTATCTTCCTTTATCTTCTTTAAACACTAACAAATTAATAAACTAGATTTTACGATGGGCAGAATGTAAATTTTGGTTAATATGAAAGTAGCCGCGGTATATGGAGTGAGCTTTATTCGTTCTCTTGGTGTATACGACAAATTAATCGGTCACAAGTTAATAATACCAACATTTCTAGGATAATAAGAACGGGAAAAACTGCCAGCAAAGCAACCTTGACAATTTAAAATCAGTAATTAATAGACGCCATTTAATTAAATGGGAAAAAAATACATTTGATTGTTGAGCCATTAAATTTAGAAATATTTGTTTAAAAGTAAAACAAAAAACTTCCGCTTGAATACTGGTATGTACATGATAAGAATTTGCATTTAATTTGGAAAGCCAATGTGCTAATCTCATTTTGGTTTGGAACAATAATCGACTGTACAATGGTATATGGTGGCTGTGACACATAACAGGAACATTGCACGCAAAACACCATGCAATGAAATGCACTCCAGTGTATTTAAACATGGCATGATTTTTTGCCTTTCCTTTGTTTAGCTATGTTGCCGATTATTGAAATTAGTGCGAACAGCAATAAAGAGCCAAAGGCGCTGGAATTAGTGCTAGGACACAATATTTAAATGACTCTAAAGCTCAAAAACGTACAAGTCGCTTCAAGGAGGCAGGCGCTACTTAAATAAGAGCAAAAATCGCTTTGTCCTAATATCGAAGAGTAATGATATCAACCTTCTTTTGGGTGGCAGTCAAGAAAGCTGTATTCTCGAACAGCAGAGAACAAGTTACAAGATATCACAACTTTTCTTTTGTTTTGGTGTTTCTCTGGGCAAAGCACAGCGCGGATGGCTTCATCAAAGACGGTCTTTAAACCTTTTTGCGTAAGTGCTGAACACTCGAGGTATTTGACAGCACGTACATCTTTTGCCATTTGCAGAGCTTGTGGGTAGGCGATTGGCGCAAGCTTTTTCTCTTTTAGCTTCTGTATGGTTTCCTGTTAAAATAGAAGATTTGTTTTAGAACACGGTATTATTATTTTGTTGTCCATTTCTTTCAGCAACTTGTAAATAAAAGTTTCAGAAATGTCCAAATTAATTTGACACCTTCTCCATTGTCTTTCAAATTGCACCCTTGATGTGTACTTTAACTATGGTAAATTATAGTACTTTTATACTGATTTTGAATAAAGTTTAAAAATTTATGGGGACATTTTTGAAACTATTATTGATAAAATTTGAACAAAAATGAGGTACGTTTTTACCACTGACAAATCAACAGGTTTATGCATATGAATAATATACCGGGTCATCACGCAAATCAAGCTTGGTTCCAACCAGGATAACGGGTGTGGATGGACAGTGGTGGTTGACCTCAGTGAACCACTTCGCGCGAACATTCTCAAATGAGGCAGGCGACACAAGCGAGAAGCAGATTAAAAACACATCAGTTTGTGGGTAGGAAAGAGGCCGAAGTCTGTACAACAAGAGAATCATGGTTACAATTGATGATAAAGATCCACATACTTAATTCTTTTTAATACACAAAGTAAATGGTGCTTTATAAATCAGGGAATTAACTAGAAAATCCATCTGGTGGCTTGCTTGGTAATTGTATTTGCAACACATACTGTTAGGTATAAAAAAGTAACAGTAATACAAAATGAAACTAAGCCATTATCAAATAAACGCAATGGTATACTTATTCATCACATGAATCACAAACTTTTTATAACTGTAAAGTGAAAGTGATGATATCAGTTTAAAACCAGCTTTATCACCTCACAAGGTACATAGTGAATTATAAAATATACACATATACACATCACAATTCACTTTGAATAAGATATGTTGTTGCAGGACTTTCAACTCAGAAAGCTTGGAATAATGAAAGTTTAAAGGGAATTATTGTTTGTGGATAGAAAGGAGACTTAAATACACATTATTAAGTCCTTACTTTCATTGGTTAAAGATGAAACCTATTTCAATATCTCAGTCTTATACCTATAAGAGTCCCATAATGCACAAAGTAGTAACACACCTGTCATAATCTTCCTGTCCAGCTGTATCCCATAAACCTAAGTTAACAGGGCGGCCATCCACCATTACATTGGCAGAGTAATTGTCGAACACTGTTGGAATGTATTCTCCTGGGAAGGCATTGGTGGTGTAGCTGATTAGTAAACAGGTTTTACCAACTGCACCATCGCCTACCACTACGCATTTGATTGCCTGGAAATTGAAATCTGTGTTAAAATGCAACAATCGGCCATGTTATAACTGTTTATTGTGCAGCAGATATTCTTAGCCTGTTTCATTACTTCTTTCTATGTCAGTATTTGTTTTCACAAACCACATTTAGCTTTGAACATTTCCTAGTAAAAGGTGGAAAAAATCCTTCTCCAAATTTCAATATGTTTAAAAGACTACCCTATACATTCACAGTTCAACTATCTAATAAAGAGAAATACGGCCAATCAATATTAAGCAGTAAAATACAAAGTGCACTAAAAGTTCATAAATAATTTAAAAGCTGTTCAAGAGTTGCTCAGAAGGATACAACTTCACTCATACCAAAACAAGGGAAATTTTGATAATTTTAAGTCTCGTTCTAAGTGATAAACTTACCTGCATTGTTCCTGTACCAGCACTTATCCGAGGAGAGTGCAAAGGGCTTGAATGGTCGACTATGTAAGTGGGGTGTTCAGCACGTAATGACTTCGTGATTGATCTGATGTCAAAGAGGATTTTTTTTCTCACCAAGCAAATTAATACGACACTAAATAATAGCAACCAATTCAATCTAAAATCAATACTGTATTCAAGATATATATATATATATATACTGGCTAGTATGACAACATAATATTATATATCATTCATTATCTTATAGCGAATGGGAAATAAACAACTGTGAAAAGGGTGGAAAAAAGAGCTATGAAAGTGTTAATTGAAGTAAAGGTCAAGATAACTCAAGTTTCATAATTATATGGTTTTGGTATTATTATTTGAATTAAGCATATATTTAGATGCGGTATAATACATACCTATATCAACCCTTTACTTTTGCAATATGGATAGATTTAATTATAAAATTTTGCGTGTTTTTTTAAGCTTGGTGACATTACTTTTTTAATATTTTTGTCACCAAGAATACTATTATGGGTATTTATATTCTTATTTTATAACCTAATTTTTAACACAACTAGCATTTAAATCTGGCAACAACTATAGCATTGACATTTGCAAACATACATTGCAGATTGACACCTATACTTTTAGCCAATATTATTGTGATATAGGCCTACTTATATTGCTGTTTCAACCAGGCCAACCCTTTTTAAAACTCTAGTTTTAGGAATGACTCTTTTTAATGATTCTGGAGCGTCACTCTGAGAATTATTTTAATCGCAGACAAAAAATAAAGCTTGACTAACAAAAGTTTCCACTATTGCTTATAACTGGAGCAGAAGTCTTCAGATTCAAGCTGACTGTAGCATAACTTAAGGCAAAAACAACTTTCATTCATCTCAACTCTACTTTCAGTTAAGATTTGAGTCTTTTTAGCTGTGTCTATTCCTCAAAATTGTTTAGGTCAAGCTTATACAGCCAAATCCTTTTATTTCGGTTATATTAATTTGTTCACACTTAGATTCATATATGTAGCTGTTCAGCAGCCCACCAGAACCAGCACAGGATAAGGACAAAAGTAACAGATACAGATTTTCGATGGAGGCAAGTTTATTGTTAAGAAACATAGCACTGTCGCCAGCAAGCTATGTATTGTCATTATTATTCATTATGACCAAATTTCCCGTTCTAACTGCTTCAATTAATATTACAAAACAAACTAACTACAAGCTTCTTAACTGTTGCATCTGACTCAAAGGAAATGCCACTTGTACACAAAGGCTTGTCTGAATGGTAACAATAACTTTACAGTGGCACAATGATGGAACTAAAAAATATATTTAAGATGATATGCTATACTAACCCACACAATATCACAATACAGGTCACATATACACACAGTCAAATAAGACAAAGAATATTTTTTTTTATTTGCTTGTGCATGACCAGTTAACAGTACTAATACAGAATAATTCTTTTGTGTTTAAATTATTATGTCCCAAGGTTTTACATTATAATATAATTTTAATTACCAATGATTAACTAAAAACACAATTTTTAAGCAGTGTATTTTGTGATGGGCTAAAACTACCCCTCCAGTGAAATTATATTTTTATGACACTACTGCTATCACAACTTTATTACAACAGACATGGTCTAAACAATTCAGGTAAAAATTTCATTAAAAACTCAAATGTGTGCTACAAAAAAAATACTGATACATATTATTAGTGGACATATATATTGGTAGGTTATATGATAAAAGAATTAATAAAAAAGGGATATTGGTAAGGGATATTACTCACACACCTTGAACAGTTACTTCATATTAAACCTTCTGACATTTCACACACAGTGCCACCCAGATGAAATTAACAATATTAAAAACTATATTCTCATATTACAACAACAAACACTTGCCATTTGTATTTATAATTATATGTACATATGATATATTTGGTAGGATAGATTCTTGAGTTAATAAACTTTATAGGTACTTATATGGCAGCACAGCAATTGCCACTGCAAACCAGGAAATGAACTGTTTTTAAATAATATATATTTTTTGTATCAATGCTGTTATTTATGTGCTTTAAAATTGTAAACCATATATGAACTTTTAAAATAACTGCTAGAGTATGTATATTGATAATACTGTATACAACCCTAATAGCAAAAGAATAACATTTTTTAAAGAGTAACCTTTACTGATACTGTACAATTTTCAGCTTTTAATAGTTAATAATAAACATATTGCAGTGCAGTAATCCAAAACTAAACTAAATTTAACTATTCAATACGACTTAGTTCCTTCCATACACATAATCGAAAAGTTTCATCATTGCTATATAAAACTGCAAGTTAACGTCACAATCCAGCTATACAAAGAATATCAGCCAGGCCACCGAATACTGGCGGCTTCCTGTTCTGATGAAACTGCGCTTTCATGAGTCAATCAATAGTTTCAGTGGCGCAGACACGTTGCTCACAATTTATAGTCGGCTATAAGCGGCAAAGGTCAGCGCATGAAAAATCAATTACAGACAAATGCGTAAATGAAGTAATAATGTTAAGCAGGAGTAGTGAAACATTTCTATATGTTTTATATAAGTATGACTGCTTTAAAAGAGTTGCAAAGAGTAAAGGAGTGTACAACAAATTATAATGTAGTATTAATATACAACTAAAGCTAAAAATTTATTATTTAAAACATCCTGCAATACATCATCTCGCTCTATAGCCTAGGACCAGTATATATATATATAAAATAACATTTTCTATAAAAAAGAATATATCATGACCAACACTATAATAATCTAAATAAATGATATCTTCCATTGCAGTGTTTTCATGTACAGGTATATAATATATAGGCTTAATATAACTTCAATAACCATTTTGGAAAGTAAGGCAGAGTTTATGATTCGATAATATGGTCCACAACAGCAAAATATAGACAAAGATTATATTTGACTCATAATATCGGGTGTGACTGGTCTGATTACTGATTTGGAGTACATTTCTCAATTACTTTAAGCGCATTAATATTAATTTATAAAATATTTTGGAGAACCTACCATGCTTTCCATGCTAGTTCAATGGGGCATTAATATGTACATCACATGAATTACCTTGATTGGTCCTTGGAATAAATATATTTGAAGATGAATTTTCAGTTGGCCTGCACCCTTCGTTGTCAAAGAAGCATTAAATCTTTGAAACAGTAGTCTAACGTAGTTAAGGTTAAAACATGAAACTACATGAAAAATAATAGTTAACAAAATAACACAAATGTTTATTCATTACCAGGTTACTATAGAGTATTTTTACAATTGCAACACAGCCTAGGTCTATTCGTTAATGGATTAGTCATATTAAAACTACCTTATATCGCAACTGACTAAGATTTAAATATAATACAGGTAGCACAGTATGGTAAATAAAGATGGCTAGACTGTTTTAAATAACAACATCACAAATGATGCCGGACAATATTTTAAAACGAATGTACCGTTCGTCGAACGACATCGTAACCTACCGAAATACACAAAATAAAAGCAAATTATGCAAATTATCACCAAACGACGTATATGGTTATATAAGCAACTTATGTTACGGTTTCGACTTACAAAATATTCCTTCTGTTTTAATAGAGTATTGGTTATAGACGAAAATGCAATATCGCCGCAACCAGGAAAAATGTACGTTAAGATATTACAATATTCCGATCGTTGTTTTCGCATTTGGTGTGATATCCGAGTCTTAAAAATTATATCTAAATCATATAGAAACTTTAAAGCAACGGAGAGTTAAATTAACGAGATAATCTCGTGATTTAACATAGTTACGCAAAACATAGCAGTTAAGTCCGAAGCAGGATTTACAAAGTTCAAAGGTTACGTTTGGGCGGTTCCTACAAACATTTATAATCAGCGGGGCGTATTTAAAAATGTGTAATATTTTTTTCCAAACCTTTGCTACCAGTGAAAACAAATACGTTATCAAAATAATTACTTACATATTAAGAAACTTGTTAGAATGCCATAAACCTTACCGCCGATATTTGACAATAAAAGTTTAAAAATACAATTGACACCAAAAGCATTTCAATCCCTTCTTTCTCGTCTTCAATTAATTTTGATACTACGAGAACTTCGAGTTAACTTAATGCAGCTGGGTCAAAAATGACCGTAAAATCTCTTGGTCATGGTCAAAACCTTGCATCATAGGAGCCAGACAAGAAAAGAAACATATAATCGGTCTGGTTAAAACTGTCTTTCTTAACCACCATAATGTTGTGACCGGTTATATTTAATATTCGAGCTGATTGACATAGAGAACGGTTCTTTATTTATTGTTCACAAGATGTAAAAAGCATAGATCTCCATGCGTTTAAACAATCGACAGAAACAAGTATTTGTGTAGCCACAATTTTTACCACAACGACACAAGAAAAAACGGCTAAATACTAATGTCATGTTCATAAGGCGTGAAGGCTTCAATGGTATACAGAAGTAAAATTATAATTATAAATTTGTTGTGTAGTAAACTTTTTTTTAAAGTATGTTGTATATAAATTGAGTGCGTTGTAATACAGCAGCAGGATATCTTTAAACAAACACACAACACACAGTCAACAGTGATTACAGGCAACATCTAATACTGGTACAACATCACAGTTAGCAGAAGGAAAGACATATGAAAGCACGATTGATAAATACATAAATACACCAGACAATATGTCACTCAGCATATTAGAGAAAGAAAATGAAAGAATTTCTTGTGGTAATGGAATAAGAAGAATGCGTCTCATAGTTTTGTCTGTACTAAAGGTAGTTTAAGCAAAATGTTCTGAGTTAGGCACTTTTAAAAAGCATCGGCGGAGTCATATTCTGGTGAGATCCCAGAGGCTTCATTTGAAACTTCGATCTGGGCATCTGTTTCATGCTGTTCAGCCATCATTCGGTCGTTCTTGTCCAAGGCTGTTTGCTGGAAATCACATTTTCATTGAACAATTTTCAAATAAAGTAAAAAAGACTGCAGAGCAAACTACATTTACAAGCTACATGGACATGCATACTATGTAGCTACAAAATACGCACAATACCTTTCCACATGTTCTACACGACTCTAGAATACTTTCATCTGGCATAGTTCTGCAATAGAAATCTAGCACATATAAATGCATGAGGGGATGAATACTAATAGCATAAAGCAAACAGATCACTGCGTCACAACAACAAATACAACAAAATCACAGATTTTAGATTGACACGAGTGACAAAATGCATGGCACTTACAGCTAACACCCTTGCACTAAGGTTAATCCTCTTCTTGCGCTCCTTACTAGGTGAAAGTTCATCCGGAGATGTTGGGTGAAACGTCATCAGTTTATTGGAAACTGCTTTCTTCATGTCTCTATCCAGAGCAGTATCCTCCTGAACATATTTTTACGGAATTTAAGACAAAACATGAGAAAAATTGAATTTTTAGTAAAACCAATACCATAGAATAAATTGCACAATTACAGAAGCAACTCCAGTATTAGGATAAAATAGACATGTTTATTCCTGGTAATAAGAAAAAGCAAGGATCGTTAACACAATGGCAATCGTCAGGTTACCAACATTTGCAGTCAGTCCGAAGTAACATGCGGATTTTCCTGAATCGCGAAGTTAAATACTAATTTTACATGGTAGTCTATTTAAAACCCAAAGCTGTTAGGGTGGGTTAAGGAAAAGTATAAATTTTGCGTAATGCAATCGTCTACACATATTTGCATTTTTTAATAATTCTCCTTTTCCCAGTCATTAAAATCCATCTTTTACTCGATCCATTCACTTTACTTGTCATTAAATGCATATCACATTAAAATGTAATATATGTGATAAAAATCGTAATGTGGATTGTATTTTGCCCATTTATACAAGCATACTTTTAATTTAGGCATGTCAATTTAGAAAAACAACACAGAATATTAAACAAAGCAAAGATGGAGACATGCTAAGAAATCAGTTAGTGCGTAAAAACCACAACTCACTGAGACCCAGGGATGTTGCAAAATCTGTTCCGCAGAGAATCTAAGTTTTGGATTCATATGGAGTGTAGCCCTGATAAGTTGGCAAGCAGATTCCGATATGTGCTGCCAGTGTTCTGCAGGGAAATCAAGTTCTCCTGCCAAGATGGCGTCAAATATTTCCTCCTGTTGGTTGGTGTCAGATCGGAAGGGAGGATACCCGCACAGCAGGATGTAAATGATCACTCCAGCTGCCCACACATCAACCTTCACATTGTACCTGCAAGGTTACAAACCTTCCATAAAAATTACGGGTAAATTATTTTTACTTAAATTACCACCAGTTTATTGGAACAAAAGTTAAATGCATTGGTTAAGAACTATAAAGAAACAAGGGAAAAATTAATATATACAATTTATTGGTGCAATTTTATGTTTTACAATTTGTGTTTACATAATTATAGTAACAAATAAAAGAGAATATAACAGACTTCCCACTTACCCAGTCTGTGCTATAACCTCAGGAGCCACATATGTAGGTGTACCACACACTGTGTATAGTGGTCCTGTAACTATTGTTGCAAGCCCGAAGTCAGCTAATTTTAAAGCCTTGCTTCCATCATCATATTCGCAAACCTGTGTATTTAATATGGATAACTCAATGAATGTGTCATTTGTATTATGGTGGGTGGGAAACTCACTTCACAGGAACATTGCGTATACTACAGTCTATTAAAAGATATTAGGAAAGGTAAGGCACAAGGTAGAGACGCTAAATAGACCATTTTACAAATCCATTGAGATAAAGCAATGTATGTGAACTGCCCTATCCAGGGACGCATTTAAATAGGGTATATTACAAGCTGTACAGTTTGCAAAAACCATTTGATATTTACAGACCCTAAAAATATTTCACACCTGCTAAATGTTTTATAGAATGAAACAGCAAACAGCAGTTTGTATTATAAATAAAGCAAATTGGAGACAAGGGAGACTCACAAGGAGATTTTCAGGTTTGATGTCACGATGAACAATCCGAAGTTTATGAAGATGAGCAAGAGCACTCGCCAAGTTGTGCAACATCCCACTCGCATCCTGTTCTGTGTATCGAGATGCTGAGGAGATAGCTCCGAACAAATCTCCACCCTGATAACAAGAAACCAATTTGCATGAGATTTGTTTTAAAATGGATTTTACTTAGATAAGATTCTTATTTGATCTCCTGCACAATGGCTAAGTATGATGCTCTGCTATACGAAAATACTTATAATTAACCAGTAAACATACCAGATAAGAGGGAGCATTGGCAATATCATGATATAAATTTCACATACAACACTTGTTAATCGTAAAGAATTATGACATAATTAGTATCAAAACCAAACTGTAAAATTGCTAGGGAAACAAAATTCAACTACTTACATTGATAAGCTCCATCACCAAATAGATTTCATTTTTTAGATCAAAGTCTTGAAGCAAGCGCACAATATTGGGATGTTTCACACGCCGCAGAATCGATACCTCATTAAAGATCATGTATTCCTGTGTGTTTAGTGTCTTGTAGAATATGACATAATATACCAAACACTTTTAACTTAAAAAAGAAAGGTGCTTTTAGTCTAATCCTGCTCTGTCATATATTCGTCTGATTTCTAAATAATGAAAGTGATATTAAAGCAGTTGCAAACAAAAAGTAACAACTTTTCTAATCAGAGACTAAACATAATATATTCCAATTATGAAACACAAATTTCCTTAATAGTCTTTAACAGATCTTAATGGTAAACATTCAAGACCAATTATATTAATATGGAATACGGTTTATGCAACATCTTAACATCATTAGTTCACTGTATCATGCAATCTATAATAAGTACCGATAAGAGTATTAGGCCTAAACAATTAATGTGCAATTAAGACTGAGGAGATTAACCACATGTGATGTATGAAATAGGATTAAAGGTTTCAACAATTAAAAATTAGCTGTTTACCCTTTATTTTACACAAACAATGATTGTATTTGATCTAGGGAAATCCATGTTCAATATCAGAATTTAAAATAACATGCTGTTTATTTTAGAAGCATTAATTCACTGCAAACAATAAGGTCTATACCTTGCCAATGCATTTTCCCTTGTCAATAATCTTGAGTGCGAACTGCCGGCCAGAAGATCGCTCAACACACTCATGCACGACGGCAAAGTTCCCATCACCAATAACATCGCCAACCTCATACCTTTCATGAATCTGCTGTGGCCATGGAGTTATATCAATGTCCAATACACTGCCACTGTGCTGTGAGAAAATGCAATGATTGGAAAATAAAGCACAATAAAATGTAGTTATATGGCAAAAAATAAAAAAAACTTAATTGTTTACATTAAATTTAGGCCAAGTAAAAAAAGAGTGTTATTTTAACAAATTTTAGCATGTGGACCCACAGTAGGCATTATTGGCAAACAAGACATTCCTTACCATTCCAACTTACCACAGATAATTGTTTTTTATGAGGAGAAGATATTCTGAGAGATTGAGTTCTACGAGCTGGAAACTTCATTTGTGGGGACATCTGTGCATCAATGCTTCTATTCAATTTAGCACTTCCCTTTCTCTGAAGCATTACTCTGGGTGTGCGGCTTGTTTGTGATGAATATGGACGGATAAATTTCGCCTCTGAAGTGATACAATAAAACATTGTAAACCAAATTGCTTTGCAAAGTTGATATAAAACATGTTTTAGGGTTACAGTTTTAAACATAGAAATCTAGAGAACCTAAGTACTAGTTTGGTGTCCAGATTTACTGTAGAATCAATAATTTTATACCACTCTGAAACAAACTTAAAGCGCAGGTAAAAATCATTTTTTAAAACTAACTTAATCAAGCATATTAGAATTTCATGTATGATTGATAAAATAAATGTAAATTTTAATTATAATCATCATCATTGTTGATAATTTGGAAAAAATACATTTTTTTAATTTGTAATTTAACTTATGTATATAAAATTCATTTTGTTGCACTATTAGAAGTTAATTTTAAATTATTAGTGTCACTAAGAATCATTTTTTATTCGAATCAAAATCAAATATTGATTCGGGAATGGGCATCCCTATCTATTTATATTTAGTTTGGAGTATTTTTGTCTGAGCTGTAAATTGATTATAATTACACAATAATAATGGGATAAACACATGGAAGTTGAACAGCAGGGGGATAGACAGACAGATGCCAGGGTGTCTTAAATAATTGATGAGAAGAAAAAGAATGGTCCACATATTTTATGCAAATCGGAACATTGGGTTATGGGCTAGCAGTTTTCAATGTATAATGCTGTTGCGAAAATTAAGTCTCAGGAGATGCTTTTAGCAGTCTGCCGGGAATAGAAGCATTATCAATATCCCAAAACACATAGGACTTATTAATTATGTATACTGCTTAAATCTATTTAGTGTATTGGAAATGAAAAATGGACAACAATCCATATGTCAACCAAACTAAATACTGTGCTTTCAAAATAAATTTAATTGTTTGCGGAAATTTATATTCAAGTCTTAAAGAAATTTGCAATCACAGGCAGAAAGATTAGGACACCAAGGCTCAATGATACAAATTGTATCATTGCTTTGCGAATTTGATATCACAACTAATATTCTGTGTCATAGGAGTAAAACATCAGTATATAAATGTTTTCTAAAAAAAACTTCACTTTTCTTTATAAGTTTATTAATAAGTTTATGTCTGCGTCTGCAGTAACCATAATATACCAAACTACTATACGAATTGGACATACCATCGTCATCAATGTCAAAATCGTCATGTGACAGCTTTTCATGCCCGTAAGCAATGAAAATATCATCCCCTCCAAAGAAATCTTGTAAGCATTGAACCTGGTGTAAAGATTATGTTAAGATAAAAAAACAGACAAAGTTATCTTTTTCCAACCTGTTTTCCTTGCAAAGAGTAAACTTTACGAACAGCACCGGTATCCAGCTTAATGGCCTTAGTTACATCGTTTAATACCTGCTCCAAGGAGTGAGCAGTCTTCTTGTTCAGTAGAATACGAACCTTTTATCAAATAATTTCAAAATGTTATAAATATGGTTTGAATTTAAATTAGCAAAGCACATCTTTCAAGTAAAATTCAATTACCACCATGTAAGCTGATTATTCTGATGTATGTTATGAAGGTATCATGAACTAATTATTTTTATGAATAATCGGCAAATGTTAGTAATGTATCGGAGAAGAAATAGAAACTCACTGCTTTCCTGGGTTTGACTCCACTTCTTATTATTGTAACAAGTTTCGGTTTAATAAAGTCCCGACTCTCACGCTCCAGCGGCAAGTTCCGACATAAAGATTCGTGACTGACGCAACTTCGCATGTCCTCCATGAACCAACCACCATTCTTCTCCTGTACACGATGCGTGTATAAAAACATTAAGATGAGATTATTAATTTAGGAAAACTTTTTCCCAGCCTCTCTATATATATATATGTATATTATACATATATAATGTGTATAAATGTATACAATTATACATATTATATATTTCATATATTGATATATATTTAATATTTATATACTACTCACAGAAAATTATCATAG
>CH002447.1:159168-171720 GCA_000149265.1 Ciona savignyi | reverse complement strand
GTTTAGCCACATCTTTGTTTATATCCAATAATGGAAGATAACCTGGATATTGGGTGCCTCTAATTACCCAAGGATCGCTTGTATTGAGCTTTTGGAAACCCAACTCTAAATCCTTATCCTTAAAACTATCTTATATTAACTAGATGTTCCGGTGTTATCTGGTTATGCATACACATATTGATGTCCATTTTTTCCATTAAGCGACACAAATGAGTCTTCGAAATTTACTGATGTCACATTACTTTTAAAGAGCATTTATTTTTTTATCTTATTATGTTAAGCAGACTTATATAGCTAGGGCATGTTCGTTATAAACCTATAGCTTTTTTTTGTTTTAAATGGTGTTCTTATTTACCCCTAATTAGTTTTTTATTTCTTAAAAGAGTATAAAAGGAAAAATTGGGCGAATGCATTAAAAGCATATTCATGTTTATCTTTATGAATGTGAATATGCAAAGGGCGTTTATCACACTAGTAAACGTCATATTCTCTCGCACACACCGACGGGTTACCACGGCAATTACAACGTGTTGTGTATTTTATCGAGACCCTTCTTTAATTTAGTAGAACCCATATGTCCACTTAGTTCATGTAAATTCAGTTAAAAGCCTTGCCCAAGGACACAACAAACTGATTATCAACCAGTTTCAAAACCGCCACCCTTGGCTCTAAGGCGTAACAATAATCCACTGAGCTATTCAATCAGATTAATGAACAAACTGTATGAGAAAAATATGTTTTACACTTAATGATTCTGGAAGCAGATGTGCCTCATTTTTGAGTAGTTCTAGCCATGAAGAACCTTTTTGAAGCTGTTTTTCAGCAGTTTTGTTTTCCTGTGGCTATGTGTTTGTGTTTTATTGGGCAAGTGTAAAAAAAATATTGATTTACGTATTACGACGTCATCAGTCAAGTTTGACGTCATCACAAAAAGAGTTGTACAAAAATGTTCCAAAGTTAATCATAAATAACTTTGCTACATTCTGTTTTGTTTGTAAATAAAAAAAAAAAATTTTTTGTTGTTGATCTAAATAGTAACTCATGACGTCATTGAACAATGTATGACGTCATCAAAATTTTACTGATGTTAAAAAAATAAAATTTATTACTGAACAAATTTTCTGTTGATCATATAATGCTTACATGATGTAAGTTACATCAATAGTTTTTTGTACAAAAGCTTCTAACAACCTAAGGTGACTTAGCCAAAAAATGACCTAAAAACCAGCCGGCAGTTAAAGAGTTAATTTAAAATTCTGAGCCTGACTTTTTTTTAAAACATATTGCCTAAAATAATTATGTTTCCTATATACTTGCATTTGTATATACCGTACTTTAAACACATATAGTTTTAAGTTTTAACCTACTACTGGTAAATCAAATTTTAAAACCAACCAAAGTTTCCATTAGAAAATAATGACCATTACAATAATATTACGGGTAACTATATTTTTCTGACTTATTTATTATTCATATCAACTAATTTATTACTAATTCTCACATAAAATTCACATGTTATTTTTTTCTATTTACCCAGCAGTCGCGGGGTTATAAAAATTTAGTGACACTGCTATATCGGTTGACAGTACGGTAGGCAGAGATGTAAGCGTCAATATATTAAATTTAATTAAGTAGATAGTTTAGTTTAGTTTATTCATTTTTGCCCCAGTTTTTAAAAAGCAGAACAGAACAAAGAGCTGAGCGAAGCAATTTTAAAATGACTATACTCTGAAATGTGTCACACGCGAACGCCACTATTCGAGGGGACACGCCACTTTTTCAAAGGCGTCACAACACATTTTTGGGGCGACATGCCACTTTTTTCACCAAATGAACAAAGTGTGGAATGTCACCCAATAAAGGGTCGTGTGGCCTTTAAAAAGTGGTGTGTCTGGAAAACCAAAAGGAGGTAAGTGGGAGTTAGTTTTAAACATAGGGTTAGATCTGAGGTTGAGATTAGTGTTTAGAACAGGGTTACAATTAGTTTCCATAGTTTTATTGAGCAGTTTTCTTTCTTTCCTCTTTCCCTTCTTTTACTGTCGCCCTGGAAAATTGGCATGTCGTCTATGAAAACGTGGCGTGTCGACTCGCAAAAAGGGGTATGTCGCTTCTGAAAGAGCTGCGTGTCGCTCCGAAAATAGTTGTGGAACACCATTTTTTAGCAAACTGGACACAAACCACAGTTGTGTGCATCATCGGCGGTTGTATCGAGTAAAATGTCGTGTCGCCCTGAAAAAAGAAGCGGGTCGTCTCAGAAAACGTGGGCTGTCGCCTAGAAAAAAGAGCGTGTCATAATTTTTTTATTAATATTTAAAAAAACATCAGCGATTATATAAGATTTAAATAGTAAATTATGGCAATATGCCGGCAAAGTTACAACAGTCGATCCAAAATCGGACGAGATCGTGCGTCTGGGACGCTACGATCATTAGCCGTTTTAACGACCAGTTGCCACCCTTGCCTTTAGGGCGAAGCCACATCCCACTGAGCCATTCGGTCAGATTAATGAATAAACTACATGACCATCCTATTTTTCAGGAACGGACATATTGGCGCATATAAGTTTCTATTACACTAATATGAAGTAAACAATGGCGATGATGATTCTTTTCCTCGAGGCTTAGTGCAATTTTTATTTTATGAACAATTATTTTTAATATTTTTTTTTTAATTGGGTTTAGCGGCCACGTCAAATTATACAGAATTTTAATAGTCTATTTCTTTTTTTAGACGTGTTCTAACGACTGTCGTTTTGCCGTTTTTTTCCGTTTTCCAAATTTTTACCGATAGACCCGCTTCGTGTTTTCATCGTGGAAACAAAAAAATAAACTAAACTAAATTGAAATTCTATATATCCATGTATGCCTGTTTTAAGTAACCAGCTGTTTTATACACAATTTAATAGCGAATTATAATAGTCTATTATATTTTTAAACTAGTAAACTCGTATATTTTAATTTAGTATTTTCAGTTTTATCGAATAGCTTTTTCATTTAAAAATTTAAGTAAATTTTATTTTTTTAATTCTAACATATCGAAAAACAAAATTATCGTACATAAAAAAGTCACAAAAAGGTCGTCGTGCTTATTTTCTCGGGCCTAGGCATTTTTCCTGGTAAGTTACCCAAAATTTATCACTGCATATCTAATATAAATTTGGTAATAGCTCTAAAATGCTGCGATCAGGATTTTTACTTATTACAATGAAACATCAACTGGGGAACAAGAGAACAATTATTATTTAAACAATAAAATTTAGTAAAAATATTTATTACCAACAGAAGTCTTGACGTCATCCCTTCCTTGCCTATGTGCCAAATACGTCATTACAAAGCACTCAGGGTTCAATCACTTCCGATAAACTGTTGTTTGTTCCCCGGAGACGTTGAACACAGCAGTGTTCTGATGGCCGCTGGTGTAATATATAGGTATACGAATAGTATATACATGGTTATTAACTGTTAATTGTTTATCAAATGCAAAAATGTAACTTGACTTTAAATAGCAGTAGTTTAAAAAGTTGTTTTTAACTTACGATGAATTTGATAACGTTGTTTATGTTTGTCGTATTCTTCGCCTGCACCACTGGCATCCCATCCCATCCTTATCTTGCTGCAAAGAAACTCTTCTTAGACCAAGAACCGGGTGAAGGACAATGCGGGCTAACCCTCGGCATGATTTTGAAAGGTGTAAAGGGGCCTGTGATGGTAACTATTATTTAGGCTTATTAGGTCTACCAGTTATATTAGTTGTCCTATGTATAACCAATGCTGTTGTTGTTTTACCAGCTCGGAGAAATTATTCACATGAATATGTGCGAGTATTGTGTTTGCATCGAAGATGGAAGTTTCAAATGCTGCCTCAACGTTACAAATGCGGCTCGGACATTCGATCTACCTGACCATGAGTAACTTTTTCGAATGTATATTACCAGTACCATAACAAATTTTACCAGTATAATAACATATTTTACCAGTATAATAAAATATTTTACCCGTATAATAAAAATATATATTACCAGTATAATTATAAACGAATTTTACCCCAAACGCAGCGGAAGAACATGCACCCACTGCAGATGTGGAATCGCCAAAGAAGATATTGGCGACCACGCAAGACAGCTTGCTGTAAGTGTCGATTGATTATCAGTCGTTTACATAATTGTATGGTATTAATTGCTTTCAATTACAGATATCACACAACCAAATTCCGGAACCGAACTGCTATAGAAACGGCTTGAAAATGTGTTTATCGACGTCCTGCCTGCATCCCGTGAGGGAACAACCGACATGCATTGAGGTATTACCGAAATCATAAATCGTAGTTTCGTTTCACCAGTAGTCAAAGCATATTCGGCGGTAGCATACCGCATGCGCAAAAGTTATTATGCACATTAAATGTTATAGTTCACACCGGCGCAGCATAAAATCAATAGCTTATTTCAGGCAAAGCGCAACTCTGACGGATGCTGTGATCATTGTGTAGCTGAAGGCTGTTTTGCAAAATGGCTACCGGGGGTGAATACTTTTAAGCAAATCAGCAATATGGAGGGTTTTGACTACCAAGAAGAAGAAATAGTAAAACTCGGCTATGGAGAAAGTGTAGAGAAGGTATTTTTTATTGTCGTAACACGCAACAATAATTACAAACTTACTGTGATTCCAACTAATATTCCTGTACTATACTAAAAAAACTATTTAATTATTTCGATATAACTGGGAGCGAAATTTGAAAAGATTAGACGCAACAGGGAAATTCATATTTATCCTCATTACTGGGTAAACGCATTGGGTGTTATTGCGGTGGTAACCGGCATGTTCCCTTGCCCATAGTTCGGTTAGAGAGCTATATGTAGTTATATGATTAAAATGTTTGTTCAGTTTAAATATAACATCATAATCCACTGGATCTCACGATGTCGTTAACTACATTGTCCAAGGAGAAACCGGCAAGCTATAGCGACACATTTTCCTAGCCTATTAGCTGAAAGGAGACCTATTAACCCACCAAGTTAACCTGTCGGACAAAATAATTTAAGCTGAGGCTTAAACGGTTAGCCTGTGGTGATTGCCACAATGTAAAACATTATTTTTCAGTAATCTATAAGTGCCGACATATGGCATAGGAATTGGGATAGGATAATAATGTTTATCCCCGTGAATGGGAAAACCAATGTGGTTAACACACGGGCAATCGTCAGATCACCTCGCGCCCACCTTCGGGTTACCGGAGCTATTGCAGTGTGTTGTGTAGATACGTTCCTTCAATTTGGTACAACCCATTAATCCGCTGGGTTCAGGTAGTGTCCGTAAAGTGCCTTGCCCAAGTACACAACCGAATAGCTAGCGACCAGTTTCGAACCTGAATCTTTCGATTAAAAAGCGACGCACTAAACCGTCAAACTTACCGGCCGGACCATGCAATCGTCTTGCAAATTAACGCTTAATCTATTTTATTCAATTATGTCAAAATGATATAACTGACAAGTTTTGCAGGGATGTGTTTCAGCTACCTGCATCAGACTTCCAGGCGGACGATTTTCTGAATTACAAGTAGAAAATATTTGCAATGAAGTTGAACAAGACATCTAAATAGCACAATGTCGTTTCTGTAAAATAATAACCAATTTAAGCACAACTAAATTAAGGGTGTGATATATATATAAACTCGTTTTTATGGATATAATATGTGCCATGTAACTTTTACATTTGGAGAATAATGTAGCCCTATTACATACGTGTTAGTTTTTAACTTTTACATTTTTTAAATGAAACTTTGCAAATTTATTAGCTAACTTGTCTTACTTAATACATCTTCTTATTATTTTTTTGTTTAGTATAGAGAAACTAATAGACACATTTTTAGCAATTATACACCCCGATATATCTAGCATAAATAAATATTTTAATAAACACTAGAGGCATTGTTGTAATAGTAGAAAAACCTGGTAACTCGGTAACAAACGAAGCCGTGTGTGGTTTATTTTGCTAACGCAGAGCATAGGTATTCCTCTAGTTCTTACTTTTCCGTAGGTTATTTGATACAATTTTTTCTTGGTAATTCAAGTAAATTGATTGGCAGATATAACTTAATGCTTTAATAAGCTGCTGCTATGGGCCTAAAGCCATGATTAGGTATCTGCTTAATGCTTAGGATCATACTGTTTTGATAACTTTATTAAAGCTAGAAAATGTTGTGCATCTACCATAACTGAGAGTGTGCTTTAGTATTTCAGTAATCTTAGCAGTGCATGACTTAATATTAAAAGTTGAAAGGTAGGCTTAATCTTAATAGTGCCCCAGACAAAGTTATCCTTCTAGCAACTGCTCACGTGCAGTGAAATGATAATATGTAATTTTCTGAAAAATTAACTTTTTGTGGTGTGACGCACTGCTTTTACCGCAATGCTTATTTCTTTCATTATGTATGTTTATATTTTTATTTCACTAGAGTTTGTTTAAAAGAGGAATTCACAGTTTTTCACAACATAGAGTTTCATTAAAGTGTCTAATCATTGCCGAATGCAATGAAATGGCTATGCAGCTGAGACTTGGTCCATGAAACCGCCGTTCTTGATTTAAATCCGTCCTTAACTTAAACCTCAACCATGATGGACCTTAGCAGTGACATGGCATCTTTGGAAGATGACATCCAGGATTTTAACATTGAAAAGGATGTCAGAAACAGTCTAAAGGTAAATCAACCACCTTTACTACACATCTGTACATATTTTCCCACCATTTTTACATAATGTGTGTTTCATTAGTAGTTACTTTAACTGTGCATTTATTGACCCAGTAAAAATTAAGCTATAGAATAGGATGGGATATTCATGATTTCCCATGAATGGGAAAAGGCAATTGTCAGATCACCTTAAATCGGGTTACCGGAGCTATTGCAGTGTGTTTTGTATGATTTACACGCTCTTTCAATTTGGTAGAACCCATTAATCCGCTGGGTCAGGCAATGTCCGTTTTTGTACTCAAAGACACAACCAACTAACCAGCGACTAGTTTTAAACTTGCAACCCTTCGGCTGAAAGGCTAATCAATAACCCATCAAGCTATGTGGTCGGACTCTATAATTAAACAACCCTATATTCTTTTGGCCAAGTAGTTCGTTTGGATAGAGGACTAGAAAAATAATTGATAAGTAAAAACACAGTATGTTATGAGTAAACATATATTCTGAGTATATATCAGTATATATATATTCTTTTGTTGTGTTATATTTTGCACTATTGACTTAATAATTGATTTTTGGGAAAAGGGGGCAATTGACTTGTTGATTGTACGGTCGTTTCGTTGCCTCCTGGGCTTAAATATTTATATAAATTCAAATTAATGTGTTCTAATCTATTGTTGTTGCGCATATTTTTGACCAAACAAATAAATGATTCTTAATTCTTGATTCTATATATATTCCAAAATGACAATGATAATTTTTTTAGAGTCAAGAAGAACTGGACAAACTGACAGTTGATGAAACACTGAGTGACATTGACCGTGCTGTGTATTTGCTGAGGTAGTTCATACATAATGGTTTTACTTTACATAGATAATGAAAACAATTTGTTGAGTCATCATGAACATTTGCCAATTATTTTTATTTTTTCAATGCAATTTAAATTTATCGAACATATGACAACTGAGGCTAATGAAAAACTGTTTTAAATATACTTCAAAACAGTTCGATATTCCTTTTAATCAGGAATTTCCCACTTTTGCAAGAGGGCAGTTATTTCTTTCTTAGCCTAGTGTTATTTTGTTAGTATTTTTTATTTAATAATTCACTCATTAATTTGTATCGTATTTATTGCCCATTATTTGTGCCAAATAACATTTTTAGTTACATTAGGTGTTTATATATACATTAAAATAAGCTGAAACTTTTAAAACTTTTATGTGATTGTTATTTTTTAAAATGCCATTATTGTGTTTGTATGTTATCTGTGTTATTGTAATTGGGTAAAATTGATTTTAAAATAAATATTTAGTGATTTAATTCCCTCAGATCTATGATACATGACACTTGTGATCTTGGTCAATTATGTTAATTATTATAAACTTATACAAAGCTATGTTATCTGTAACTCAGCAGTCCTATTCGACGCTAAATGTCTTTAGTAAAAAGATAGTTGCTTTCAACAAAGAAAAGCTGTCTCACAACAGACAATGGTCTCTTTGACCGATATCAATGGGTGTGTTCACCTTTTCTCTTAATCTACATGTATTTGCTCGCCCACGGCTGATAGTGCCATACAGTCAAAAATCTCTCTTGTGTATCCATTTTCCAATTACCACTCTAAAGTTGTTGGTGTAGTTCTTGAAATCCCATTGTAAATAGATAAGTACTACTCCCTATTAATTTTTTTATTATGTACCATATATATGGCAATATTAAATATTATAAAATTATTTTAATTTTTGCAGCTCTGGACAAGAAGTGCAATGCCTTAGTGTAATTCGCAATCTTCCTTCCTTGTTAAAAGGTTGGCAAAATGAATGCGTTCGACGTGTTGTGCCTAAAATCAAAGAGATGTTGCACACAGCAGGTAATGGTATTTCTGCGGAATGGTTTTATTTTTGTTTTTAAAATTTTAGTAAAGCCTTAATTATGTAAATAAATTTCCCACTAAGGCTGACAAAATTTAAAATAAAATATTTTTTGGCTAAAAAGAAGAAATAGAGATTTGTTTTACTAATTTGTTTTTATATCTGTTTGATCATGGAAAACCAAACTTTTTCTTACAAAAAGCATTTTAGTATAAACATAAGTCAGAAAAAATACATTTTAGTAATTATTTTACTAAAAAATTCTTGCATTATAAACCATACATGAACCTGACTATTAGTCACATTTTTCTGTCTTTTGAATACAAGTTGTCACAAAGAACAAGTACTGGTATATACGGTTACATTAAAATCAAAGGTGTAAATGTTTATAATATGCATGCAAAGTAGCTTTCAACTAAACATGACTAATTTGAAAAGTGCCAACACATACAAATGACATCAACATTCTCTTATTAAGAGATAAACATCAATATTTATTTATGACGAACAATAAGCTTATTTAGAGAAAGTCAAGAATATGTGCCAATAATTGTTTGCGGATGAATGGGATGCAGGTGTAAAGAAAACCTTTTCAAAACTGCCATTTACGATTATGATAACTTCACCTGAAAATATTTTCCCAAATATTTTAAAGAAAATTTCTTACTCTATGTCAAACAAGATATTATATATTACCACTTACAGCTCTATATCATTTCAATTAAATTTTTATATTGACTATAAGTTTTTACAGACTAACATTTGTTTGAACAGGGTTAGATGTTCAACTGGCTGCCACTGAAGTCTTTACTGTTGTGGCCAAAGAAGAGCTCTTACCAATTGCTCTGTACACCCAACATTTCCTCAGAACCATCATAACAAATATGAGTAGCAAGGATTCAGGTACCAATTTAGGCGCTGTATATCTTAAATATTAGTGTCAGAGCTTAACAAATTTAAAAATGACAAGACTGATTATTAATAAATGTAATTTAATTTAATGTTCTGCGACCCCATGTCGTACATACACACATTCAGCTGTATACTAACTATATTATTTGGTAGTCAAACAGTTTTGTACAGAAAGAAACCTGATTCAGCCGTGTGATGAATATTTTTATTTTTATAAGGCGTGTTTGGACAATCCTAATGTCCTGAATGTGACCTTCGTATGTATTGTTCTGCACTGTTGACATTGGCTTTGTGTTTATTGACTCAGCATCCTCACAAGCCTGGCTTGATGCTTTGCACTCGGTCATTCCTTACCTCCCACGGGAAACAGTAAGAAGGGAAGTGCTTGGACTTGCGATTGCAAAAGGACAGCTTTCCCAACCTACTGCATCAAGACTGTCCTGTTGTTCCATACTTGGAGCTGCCGCTGTTAAATTTGATTCCAACATGTAAGTTTTTTTTGCAAAGCAGTACTGTTTTGCTTATTTTACTCTGGAATCTCGTTTTTTAGGTTTTTAGTAAATTTGTTTTTCTGTTTAGTCCCAATGGCCTTACTGTCATAACTGGCCTTTACTATCACATAAAATGGCCTTACTATTATAACAACACGAGGGCTATCTTATCTAAAAACATTATTATATTTTATAAAAAAAAGAATGGCTTCTCAATGTGGGTTTCTGTAAATCATGCACAATCCTTCTTTTCCAGTGTAAAGAAAGATATTGTGCATACAGTGAAACAGCTGTGTCAGGATGTAGAGCATAATGTGAGAGCTTGTATGTGCTCTCATCTACACAGTGTAGCTGCTGCACTTGGGTGAGTGTCGCCATGTTAGGTCGCTATGTCTCAAACCAGCATTTTATGATGCAATTCATTTTCAAATATATAAATTCCATGTTAACAGGCATCATTTTTATGGTGAGCATATTTTACCTAATATATAAAAATATATATTCCAACAATAAAATATAGCATTAACATATATTCAACAAGGTAATAATCTGGATTTACAAAGACAAAATATTTAAACTCAAACCAAAAAATACTCTACTTGCTCTTGTAACATTTTTTTTAGTTTTCTGAATTTTTGCAGTATCTCATTTAATGCTTTATTTACTTATGTTATTTATCTATTTACTCATATTACTATTTCTGCAGTGAAAATATTTAAATATAATATTAATCATGTACGAAAAAATGATTAAATGATCTAAGGATGACATGTCAGTACCTCTAAATACTACAGGATCGCTTGGACCGCTTGGATCGCATGGAGCGCTTACTATACTTCGTAATTACAAAAGCCATGATATTAATGTTTGGGTTGGGGTTAAAATTAGTTCTGGGGTCGAGATTAGTGTTTGGGACAGGGTTCGAATTATTTTCCATGGCAATCTAAGTGAACCAAGCGATCCAAGCGGTCCTGTAGTATTTAGAGGCACCCTGACATTTTGGCTTGAAATCGTGACCGACTGACAGCAGAATATATCTTTGACATACCCAGTGCTGATGAAACAAGGAAATGCATCCTTGATGAGGTGGTTGAGTTGGCAGGAGATGAGGAGAGTCAGGTTCGAGAGGCTGCCATGGAAGCTCTGCTCAACATGACACATCTACTTGATGATGGTATCTTTTTACCAACTGTTTAGTTAGTAAAATAGCTTTATTTGTAAAACCCCTAACACACGTTTTATAAATCTATTGGATTTCAAAATTGCAGTAATAACAAATTTAAACCTAAAAATCTATGATTACTTGGGTTAAACCCTTAATTAAAAACAGATGTATTACCGTGATTGCTTTGATTTTTTGAAATGAGACAGTGAAGATAGCATCATGGCAATATGTTTATTTTCCAACTATAATGAAATCGTGATATACTTTTAGGGATACTTTGTTTTTAATGCTGCATTTATATTAAATGATCAACAGTTCAATCCGATATAGTAGAACCCAACCCTGTCGATTTGATTACCACACATGCTAATTTGGTCTTGTTATTCTCAGAATCGTTGGTCCAGAATGTAGTTCCCCTAGTGTGCAAATACTGCGAACAAGCTTTGAAGAATGAGGACCATACTATGCTTAGCGTGGCGAAAAATTTTGGACGATTTTGTCACAATATTTCAAGTTTGTAATATGCTGCTAAATTATCAATATTTCAAGTTTGTAATATGCTGCTAAATTATCAATATTTCAAGTTTGTAATATGCTGCTAAATTATCAATATTTCAATTTTGTAATATGCTGCTAATTATCAATATTTCAAGTTTGTAATATGCTGCTAATTATCAATATTTCAAGTTTGTAATATGCTGCTAATTATCAATATTTCAAGTTTGTAATATGCTGCTAATTATCAATATTTCAAGTTTGTAATATGCTGCTAATTATCAATATTTCAATTTTGTAATATGCTGCTAAATTATCAATATTTCAATTTTGTAATATGCTGCTAATTATCAATATTTCAATTTTGTAATATGCTGCTAATTATCAATATTTCAAGTTTGTAATATGCTGCTAATTATCAATATTTCAAGTTTGTAATATGCTGCTAATTATCAATATTTCAAGTTTGTAATATGCTGCTAATTATCAATATTTCAAGTTTGTAATATGCTGCTAATTATCAATATTTCAAGTTTGTAATATGCTGCTAATTATCAATATTTCAAGTTTGTAATATGCTGCTAATTATCTAAGTACATGTTTCATATGAGACATATCACGCTGTTTAACAGATTTTATGATGCTAAGAAGCTTTATACTTAAAGTCTTCATTCTGCACAGAAAACTTTAATGCTGAGCAGCATGCATGGTTCCTATCAATATATCGCAATCTTTGTACTGTGGGCCGCACACCTCTTGATTTGAATGAAGGAGGGCTGGAGATCATTACCCTACAAATCACCCCACCCACCCCAGAGTTCACCCAGTATTCACCAAACCACCAACCTAATCCTGAAAAAATGGAAGATTATTTGGAATGCAGACGATTAATCGCCTACAACTTCCCGGTCGGTTATAACTTTGTATGGAATGG
>CH002447.1:106949-159068 GCA_000149265.1 Ciona savignyi | reverse complement strand
CGGTTGCGTTAACTATTAGGCCACACAACCGTTTTTTTTTATTTGTTCTTTGACACTTATATCGAAACTCGCAGTAAGCTGGTGGTAAGTTAGGGCAATGCAGTCTATTTTACAATGGTTCAATGTTTGACATGCTGCCAAATCAATTAATTCCGTCTAATTATCCTGTCGCATCATTAACTCGAATTGTTAAACAATTCATATATAATGCATTGTAATATTTGAATTTTAAGAGTTTTATTTGAGTTTATTTTTTCACTCCGGTAGGCCTACTTAAAACTTGTCACAGTTCAAACAGAAAGAAATGACATGGCCATTAAACCTACATTAATAAAAAGAAATGACAATAGAAAAATTTAAATCAAAATTAATTAAATTACCTACTCCAAAACAAACCTTAATAACTATACTGTAAAAAATGCCTAATTACTGTATTATCACCTAGTTGATTGATTATAACTTTGTCAGGCGGTCACAGTGTTTTGCAAGAGTGAGTCATTTGAATCCGAGTTACTTGAATGCGCGTCTCTCCTATGCACTGATGGTGATCCACAAGTTCGCAAGCATTTTGCCGCTGGCTTGCACGAAGTATGTTTAATTTTATCTCTTAGTGGAGTGACATTTATACCTCCATTTTTGCAATATATTATATAACAAAAATGTATGGCTTTTCCACCAGAAACTAAAAATGTCAACTCACCAAGAAATATAGATGACTAAAAACGTTTTGCATCATTTATTGTACTAAGTGGACCTAGGTTTAGTTTTTTATTCAGTAATGTAGGCTAAATGCTAGAGTTAAGCTAATTGATAATAACATTTTTCTGTTACAATTTATTGTATTTCTTATACTTATGGTAATAATGTCCATTTATCCAACTAAATCACAAATTTTAGTTGACATCATCAGGACCTTGATTGTATAGATAAATTTTATATTAAAATATTCTTCATGTAATGTTATGCTTTAAATAGGCACAGCTCTATTTACTACCATGTGGGTGCCATACAATTAGCTTCTAAGCACTTTAAATTACCCATTTATTTGGGTAAATTTGTTTTTTTATATTGCAATCCCGGTATCACCTTTGGATAAAATATACCTCCAGTAGTTGTACCCTTAAATTCAATTTCCATGCCATAATCCGCATGCTATAACAGTTATTCTTCCTTATTATGTTGTTTTTAATCTGCCACAATGCAGTCTTCGGTCATCTAAGGTTTCATTATATTAGGTCATCTAAGGTGCATTATATTATAAAAGTGTCTCAATATATTATATTTCTTCAAGGTGGCACAAAGTTTAGAGGCGCTTGCATATTTGGTTCAGCCACACCTTGTGCTGTTGCTTCGGGAACGACATGTGCCTGGCGTGCTCGATGCTTGTTTGCGCCGTCTTCCCGACACATTAACTGCTGTTATCATTCGTGGAAACCTGGCTGATAACAAGGCACATAGAATTTTATATTTTTAAAATTAAATATTTAAAATTGCACACACCATAAGAACTGTGGGGCGAGTGTCAACAAAAATAAACTGACACTTATGTTGTCCTAAAAATCCAATTACTCCATGTATACATACTATCCATGCAACACACAATCTCCATTATGCACACTGTCTAGCCTGCACATAGAAAATCATATACCGATATTTTGTTCAGTTTGTGCACCCATGGTTCATTGTACTTTTCATGCAAAAGCCTCCAGACTTTCACACAGAAAAAAATTCGTGTAAATAGATTGTCACTTTATATTATAACTGAAAATTTGTTTAATAAATTAGTTGCCTCATGCACATAGCCAAGTTGCTAAAGCCCTTACAGTGTGTGTATGTATATACAATCCTTATACTTGTATATGGATAACATTAATTATGTATAGTTAGCTTGACCAATCTCTGCAAAAGTCCTACACCATAGGATACTCACAAATAGAAAATTCTTAACTTTAAAAGAGTAACCTTTCAGCTGGCAAGCTAAATTAATTCCATCACAATTGCAGGGATTAGACATTCATTATTTCTTAATTTTATTCAACCACCCAACATCCAGGTAAACGGGGTGACTGAATTAATTGGAGCACTACTTGCTGCACTCTCGAGACTTGAACAACAATGGCCCAGTGTCTGGCGCCCTCTAGAAACACTGGTGACACATCTACGCCGACTTCCAGATGTGCTGACCTCGGATCAAATTTACTATAAATTTTCTCCAGTCATTTTCAAGCTTCTTACAAATAATGTATGGTGAATTCTTCATAACCATCCATTTGTTTATTTGTATTTAAAGAGTGCTATGTTATAACAAGAGTAACCTAATTGTTGGCACTTGTATCAAATATCATAATAAAATGTCTAAAATCTGCAGCAGTAATAAAAGTAGTATTCTATGGTTTTTCATCTTATGTGATAATATATTAGCATATATAAACATTTTAAGCTATTCTAATTAAAACTCCTGCTTGCCATGAGTAAAGATCACATCCCATCTATAGCATTACCTACCTGTGAGACAAGCAGCAGCATCCACAGTGTGTGTCTTCATCAGGCATAACCGGAAGATGGACCAACGCAGGGAGATGTGGGAACGGTTGATAAAAGGTAAGGAAATAAATAGTTTGTTTAAAAAAATTAAATACTGACTGATTTTAATTGAAAATTTTCCTGAGATATGAATTACGGCTACTGACAAGATTCCATTTTTTTTAGCTAAATGTAGATTTCAAACTTACTGATTTTAATTGAAAGTTTGTCTGAGATGAATTATGGCTACTGACAAGATTATATTTTTCTTTTTTAGCTAAATGTTAATTTTCAAACTTACTGATTTTAATTGAAAGTTTGTCTGAAATGAATTACGGCTACTGACATGATTCCATTTTTCTTTTTTTAGCTAAAAGTAGTTATCAAACTTTGCTTAAATTAATTAGTTGTTGGTTCCAACCACATCTACCAAAATGATGAGTGGTTCTGTCAAATCCTTATGTATTTTCAACACTGTGTAAACCGCTGCAATAAGAGTATAGTGTAGCTTACAGAAACATAGTTCATAATAGCTTTAGCAGTCCAAATGTGAGGCAAATTGATTTTAAAATAATTGTTCTTTATTTTATTTTTTTTAACTTTTACATTACAGTATAAAAGAAAAATAGTAAACCTGCAGATGTTAAAACATTTCTGTATAACTGTATCAATACACATAGTATAATATAAGTATAAAACAATATGGGTATGTTAAACCTAAATTTGGTTAACTTATTTTTGTAAATTACTTAAATCAAGGTGATAGAGCGGTAAAGCAAAGTGTGCAGTGCAAGCACTACCAGTGAGCTGGAGCCAACTTTGCTCACCCACTGGGAAATAACCTACATCATAAAAAATAATTTTACCCCAATTTATAACATTTATATTCGTGTTTCTGACAGACTTGTGTTACTCAAGGAACTTTCGGAATCGGAACTTGTTTTTTGATGCTTGTCGCCATATGATGGCGCTGTTCTCTCGCTCGTTTTTTAAAGAACACATGTTTGAACATGTGCTGAGATTGTTTTACGATCCTGTGCCTAATGTTCGGCTGTGTTTGTGTAAGATATTGCCAAGGTGAGTCTGATATCAAGTCGCGAATCACTAAAACATTATGATACAAATTAATTTATGTACCTAGGTTTAGGAAATTCCCCTTATAGATGATGCTAAAAGTTTCCCTCAGGAATTTTGTGCATATCGGAATGAAAAATTCAATGACAGTAAATTAAAATTTGGTATATTTTGAACTATAAAAAAAAACAATTTTCATATTGGTACATGTTTTATTTTAACTGATATGGTTGTTTGAAAAGGATTGAGTTAAATTTGCATGAAGATTAGTAACTTAGTATAAACATGAACCCACTGTCCATATGTATAGAGTTTTGAACAAACATTATTACGGTTCGCTAATGGAAAGATACTTCACTTTTGGAAAAACACTTTTTCGTCAAACACTTGACAGGAATGTTTTGTCCGTCTATTATCATACAAAAGTATTTATACAATCAGATTGAAACTGTTATATATGTTAGTATATAGTCTAAATGTGCATGATTAAAGTTTATAACTTTTATTGGAATAAGCCTTGTATTTGTGTCTGCAACAAAAGAGTTTTTCAAATGGCGATAAGCATAGTTTGTAAACATTGCGCTCGTTTTTTAAACTTAAAGTAAAACAATGTACGTTATGCTAAGATTGTAAGTAAGATAAGTTAGTTTGTATCAATCAAAATTGATGGTACCATGTCCGTAATATAATATGTATAAATGAACAGTATGAATATAACATATGAGCCTTAATAATACACAATGATAGGCGTAAAAGTACGGTTTGCAACAAAAAGTTTGTAAAATGCCGATAAGCATAGTTTAAAAATATTGCGCTTGTTTTTTTCTAGTTAACGTTATACACTACAGTTTATTTTGATCATTACCACATATTAACAAGTGCCACCATGTGTTTTCTGCATAACAATGTGTTTGTGAGTGCATAAGCTTACACAAAAAGACAAAAAAAAGTCTCTTTTAATTGGAAATGCGAATCAAGCAATGTCACAAATCCGACGTTTAGTTTTTACATTCCAACATTTCGATCTGGCTTTTAACATCAACTCCATTGTTTTAGAATTTAATAAAAATAAGTTACTTTGATTAGGCAATTTATAAATTACAATTCTACAGTGTACTAGTGCAATAACTGAGTGGCAAAATATTTTTTTTCAGTATGAAAGCGTTACTCAAACTACCAAAGGACAGAGCACTGCATGGCCAACTGGAAACGAATGTTCGAAAGCTTCTGTCGACTGAGAAAGATCGAGATGTCAGCGCCGCCATCCGCACAACCATATTAGAACTAGACCGCACAGAAGTTGCGATGGAATCGGTAAGTGTCAGAATACCAGGCTATTTGATGCCATCTACAAAATCTAACTAAAATCTCCTAACAATTGTTTAGTTTAGTTTATTTTTTGTTTCCACGATGAAAACATGAGGCAGGACTATTGATAAAAATTTGGAAAACAGGAATAACGGCAAAACGACAGTGGTTAGAACACGTCTATAAAAGCAATGAATTATTAAAATTCGGTATAATTAGGCGTGGCCGCTAAACCAAAATAAAATAAAAAAAATAAATAAAAATTAAAAAAAATAATTAATTGTATATTAAACAAAAATTACACTATTACACTAAGCCTTAAAGAAAAGTGTGCGGTAAAGCGACCCGTTTAATGGGGGAATCGACTTTAGGAAAAGGGGTGGGCCACAGTGGAAAAAGTAAAACCCCAAAAATAAAATTCCAGTAAAAAGTTTCAAGTGCAACACTTACCAAGGCATTTAAAAGTATATTAAGTAAAAATAAAATGGGTAAATAAATAATTAATTAAAATTAATTAAAAAATTTTTTTTTATCTCAGCTAACAGCACAGCACCACGTGGATGTTGACCTCCAGGATCAGAGGAAAGAGGAAGAAGAGATGATGCTTCTGCAGATTGAGGAGAAATACAAGGAAGATGAGGATGCAAGGTATCAGTGGTTGGGAGTCGATTAACTTGGGATGGGGGCTCATGTAACCACGATAGAATATTAAATAGTGGTAGTTTTTATTTCCTGATACCAGGATAGGATATTCATGTTTATCCCCGTGAATTGGAAAACCAAGGTGGTTAACACACGGGCAATCGTCAGATCACCTCGCACCCACCATCGGGTTACCGGAGCTATTGCAGTGTGTTGTATATGATAAACACGTTCCTTTAATTTGGTAGAACCCATTAATCCGCTACCACTGTTCACTTTACTGGCTTTAGAGCTTAAGCTGATCTTATCCGCTTAATGCATCTGTCCCAATAAGCTTATTCATTCCTGTAGTATTTACCACAAAAAAAAGATTTCAAATCTTTAATTGTAAGTGCTGAGACATAAAGAGACCATGCACAGATGTGCCTCACAAATACTAATGGAATTTAACTTTTTCATTACAAAAATAATTCGATTTACTAACAAATTCAATTCACACAATTTAAGGCACATATGATATGATAGGATATTCATGTTTATCCCTGTGAATGAAAAAACGCAATAAGCAATATAACTTAATAATTTCAGGGTCCCAGGACACTTGTTTGGGGTGTTACAGTTTTGGGGTGTTTGGGGTGTATGGGATACTCATACTTAGATATCTATTGGATGTGTTTATGCATTCCATTTATTGTCACTAATATTTCCCCATGCATTCTAAATCTTCCGTTTCTTTCAGATCGCTTCGTAGTCATGGTAGCAGCCATTCATCATCATCAATGGGAAAAGCCATGACAAATCGAGCAGATAAAAAGTCCAAGAAGAAAAATAACAGCGTACAAGCTGGAACTCAGTCCTCTCTGTTGAAAGGTGAATTTAGTCCGACTGGTTAGTCTAGCGGTTAAGTGCATCGCCTTTCAATCGAAAGGTTGCAGGTGCGAAACTGGTCGCTAGCTAGTCGGTTGTGTCCTTGGGCAAGGCACTTAACGGACATTACCTGAGCCCAGCGGATTAATGGGTTCTACTACCAAATTGAAGGAACTTGTGAATTATACACAACATAATAGCTCTGGTAACCCGACGGTACGCGCGAGGTGATCTGACGATTTCCCTTGCTAAACCTCCCTTGGTTTTCCCAATCACGGGAATAAACATGAATATCCTATGCCTATCCTAAGTCGATTTGTAATATTTAGGTGGTTTAAGGATTAATCAATGGTAATGACAATGACATTGCTTTTAATTTTTGAACTACAAGTTAAGTTCCAATACTCGTATTTCATCAGCAAATGTATTTTTCACAGTAAATGGTCGAGAAAAAGACAAATCTAAATCGCTCCACAACATTGACACCAAAACCTCAGGCTACCTCCAACAAAGAGAAGGAATATTAGCCAACACCACTGGTAACACCATTAGGTCCACGTATATTTTACTTTATCATTCAAATGCTTTCAAACATGTCTAGTCACTCAGTTGCCTTAGTGGATATCTGTAGGGAGCTGAAGGTTGTGACATCAAAATTAACTGGACTTTTGTGTGGCATGACATTTCTCTCACATCGCCTGAACCCCATGGTTTAAGTGATTTTACTAAAACTAAAGTTACATATCAGTCATGTACAACACACATATGCCCCGGTAAGTGTGCTTGAAACTAACAGTGTCATCTGACCACACCTTCTCCTAAAGCCGGCTGCCCCTCAGTACTTGTCGCGCTTTACCGCACACTCTTCTTCAGGCCTTTTTTTCTTTTGGTCTTAATTAAATTTTGATTGCTTAATATTGTTCTTTTGCCTAGATTTGGCGGCCGCGTCCGCTATATTTATTAAATTATATCCCATTTTTATTGACGTGTTTTAACGACTGTTCGTTTTTCTGTATTTTCCCGTTCCTGTGTTGTGATTATATTCATTTGTCATTTTTAAAAACTGGGGCAAAAAATGAATAAACTAAACACACCGCACAGCTCCTGTAACCTGATGCTGCGCGAGGTAATCTGATTGTTGCCAGTACGATAACGACCATTTCGTTTTCCAATTCACACGTTTAAAACATGACTATCCTACTATGTATTGATTACCATAATATGTATTTGCTATTTTGTAAAATATCATATACATTTTTCATCTTGCCCCTACTATAGTAGCATTGGGTGTATGTAACATTTGTTCTTTATGGTGATCTGATTCTTCACAATATCTTCGGCAACACCAGTGTGCAAAGGATAGGATAGGATATTCATGTTTATCCCCGTGAATGGGAAAACCAAGGGGCTTAACACATGGGCAATCGTTAAATAACCTCGCGCCCATCGTCGGGTTACCGGAGCTGATGCAGTGTGTTGTGTATGATAGACACGTTCCTTCAATTTGGTAGAACCCATTAATCCGCTGGGTTCAGGCAATGTCCGTAAAGTGCCTTTCCCAAGGACACAACCGACTTGCTAGCGACCAGTTTCGCTCCGGCAACCTTTCGATTGAAAGGCGACGCACTTAACTGCAAGACTAACCGGCCGGACATCCTGTATACTTGCCATTGACCAGTGCTATGATGGTAACCGTTTATCCCATCCCACATCTTTCCACCGCAATTTATATAATTGCTCGTTTGTGTCGGCAGGCAGCGGGATTTCATCAACACTTCTCTACAACATGGGAACCTCTGCATCACCTCACTCTTTACCCAACCATTTCTCACCACATACTTCATTTCTAACTGGGGCCAACCACCCTGCCAACCAGGGCCCTTCAACTGCGCTGGGGCACAAAGGACCCGCATTTCATGGTCAACAACTCAGTCAGAGTAGGTCAACCCCCCACACTGTCGGTCCTGGTTTTATGGGTTCGCCAACCAGTGTACAAACTAACCAATCAACAACTGGTTCATCTACCCACCAAACAAAAGCAAGGTAATTGAACCGGATTCTATCGTTCATGGAAAGATACCAATACTAATACAACACATTGGATAGCAATTTCTGTACAGTATTTAACAGTTATTCTGAAAATCATATTTACAGAAAATCGGATCGTCGTAAAGCTTCCGCCGTAGCCCACCACAGTGCAACCATCCAAGGTAAGTTCGTGTATACATTTATTCCCCTTATATCAAATACTTCCATCTTAGATAACGAACCAAGGAGGCGCACGGACAGCACAGGAAGTGCGTCATCGACCGGAAGTGGAAGCAGAAAAGGCGCGCAGGCGTTGTAAGAAATCTCACGTTCGAGCATGTGCCAAGCATATAACTCGATTTGTGTTACAGGCGACGAAAAGGTTCCCTCCCTGGAAGTCCAATCGGCACAACCGCCACCAGAACTCGTAAAGACAAGAACGCATCGGCGAGATAGAACCGACTATAAATGCTGTTATCCGTTCGAACACGTTACAGGCCACCGTATGCGCCAAAGTACTTATGTCCAGAACCTCTGTGTTATCATGCAACAACGTTGTAGCCGACAAATTCCTCAGGTTCCCACATCCATCCAGTGTAGTAGCGATTGAAGTTAATGTACCTCAAAATTCATTCAAAACTTGGGATAGTCCAACCCAAGAAGTCCATTTTTACCATAAGTTCACAACCCAATTTATTCAAGTGTGTTGCCGTATAAATTGTAATTTAATTTTGATCAGCTACATGGGATTCTTAGTTTACACTATCCTGTGCCAAACACCACTTTATTTTATTCTTTTTATATTACACTTTGGGCTACATGATCCAGGATACCGCTTCTTTATACTAACCGAGTTGGTCGAGGCCTTTTTAACACCGTTTGTGGTCTTGATCTTTATATGGGTATTGTATTTCTGTTCTTTATGATTTTTATGTGTCATGTTACTGTTTCCGTCCTTTGCCTAACAATAACCAACCTCATAAGACTTGAAATTGCATATTTCTTACCGACCATGATATTAATACGAGGCCTCAATTTCCTTTGTTTAACCCGCCCAACAGTTCCTTGAATATTATATAGTTGGTTATGGGCTTTTAAGGTGATGATTTTACGAACGCCGTAGCCTATTATATACAATTAACCCTATAAAATATTTTCCTAAAACTGCACTGTGAATGCGTCACAGCTTAAAAACTTTCACTAAAACTGCTTTTTTTACTGTTTCCTTGCTGTTTATATAAGCATCCGTCCGCTTTAATAAATGGTACTGTTGTGTTGGCTCTTACCAGCATGTTTGCGCGCATGTTGAAAACAATTTTGACAAAGCTGAATAAGTTTTATTCAAAACCCCCCGCACTTAGACTTAGTACGTCGAAGGTGTAGCCATAGCGCACGAAATCGTCATAATAAATCGACATTAGTTTTCGCGTAGTTTCTCGAGGTATTCGTTTAAAAAAGTGTCGCACAATGTCGCTAAAGATCTCGACTTGTTGCTGCTGAACTGTTAGGTTTCTATTTTGTAGAGTTTCCTTGTATATGTCACTCTCCCGGTCCTGCCGACCAAAATCGACATCGTGCACAAGAAAGTTCTCCATAGATGCGTTGAATCTGTTCAGCACCCACCATAGGTCATCGATGGCCGATTCGGCTTTTACAATGTAATCGTATGGAAAGCCGCACGGTCTGCAAATATTTATTAAATGAAAAAGTAGCTTAATTTTTTTTTATCTGCAATTAAAAATATGTAGCGATTTATTTTCAATTGAGTCTTATATAGGAGGCCGGCTACCGGAATATCATGATTGCTGTTGAGGTATAGTAGTAGGGTATTAGGATAAATAGCCTATAATATTCGTGCTTGACTGCTTGGGACAAGTCACATTAAATCACGGAAAATGGACAAATTACCCATGGATTCGGGTCACCGAAGCTTTTGCAGTACGTTCAATACAAGGGAGACATTTTTCTACAGTTTTTGATCATTTCTTTAAATAATTGGGTCTGACCAAATCCGCTAAGTGTCTTGTCCAATATAACTGACTCCAGCTGTAGCGATAAGTTTCTATCTCACCACCATTCGGTAGAAGCTAGGCTAGGTCGCCTAAAATCTAACTGATAGGAAAGTTTTTGTTAACAAAATTAACCAACTAAGCCTACTTGCACAGTTGTTCCACTGTCTTAAAATGTATATCAACTTTCTCTATCCCGTGGTCAGCCACATATTGTGCGAAATCTTCGAAGGCGATGACGTGATCAGCGTCGGGAGGTGACGTCATGCCCACATAATCAATCAGCTCCGGCATTGATTTGAACATCAAATTCCCCACGGTGGTAACAAACGATCTATAGATAAATTTTCGTTTTATACATTTACCACATGTGATTTGTTTATTAAAAAAAACTAGCAAACAATAATCAACAGTTTAATCGTGATTTGAAAAAATAGTAATTCTATAATAAACATAAATATCCTATTCCGTTTCCGTTTCGCAGTTTTTAATTTCTGTAAATCAAGAGCTACGGAATTAGTTGAAGTTTGTGTATATTACCTTATCAGGGTTTTTTTGTCTTACAAAACCATTCTCTCGGGTTAGTGGCTTGCATATATTATTCAATCATGAAATACCCCGCTTTTTTATTTCCGTGGTATCCATTTTCCTTGGTAAAACGTCATTTGTATGTATAATTAGTTTTTTCGGTAATATCTAAACGCGCACGTCTGCCAAGAGAATAAGAATAACATTTCAGATATGAGTGAAATCTTACTTGTGGAATTTGCTGTTCCATCCGGATATCAGCCGAGCAAATGGATGACGCACGCAGAGAACCCGCGTCACGTCCGGTGACCTTAAGAGAACAGATTTCACGTGGTCGGGAAGTCGTTTCGTGTATTCCCGGTTTTCCACGTGACCTTCATTGCTCCATTTCTTCGCGCCGTGATTCCGCAGATTGTAGATCAACTTGTGCCTGAGCAACACGATTTAAATGTTTTTTTACCGAGTTAAGTTTTGAACCCATAATGGGCTCGTCACTGGACCGTTTTTGTATAGGTCGTTCTATGTATCCGGTTGCGATTAACCATTTCGGCCACACAATCCGTACATTTACATGTAATATGTATTCCGTTTTTTCGGCTACTACCTACCAACTCGTGCTGCCAGCTTTTTGAACGAAGCACGCAGCTATGTGTTGCTGTGGAGCTGCAATCATCTGCGTCGAATCGCTCCAGTTCATGCCGTCAGATCTTTGTTTCCTACACGACTTTTACGGAATACGTCATTATTAGCAATGCATTTTTTACACAAGTGGTTATTCTGTATTGTTCTTAGTTTATATTGTTTTTTTTTCTCTATTTTCGGTAAAAATAAAACAACAATTACTCAGTTTAAGTATAATTGAAGCAAAACAATACGAAAAATATCAGAAGCGATTGCAAAAGCGTAGGTTTAGAAATAAATTATCCCAATTATTGCACATTAATTATTTGTTTTAATTTAAAAATCCTTAAGTCTCGTAGAAGCATGAACTTACCGCTTTTAATACGTTTTTGCGGCGAATATATTTTTTTGATATTTCTTTTTTTAGTTGTTGGCGCTGGCTCGATTTTGGAACGGTTAATTGCACCCATGCTTTATCATCTGCAGAAGAAAGTATTACAGGCGCACTGTCTGCCAGAGACGACGAAACCATTATCTTACTTTTTACGGTGATAACTTTTTGTGATGTAATAAGAGATCGAAAAGCAGTTGAAGTTCCAATATTTTCTCGCTTAGTGACATCGATTTCTTCATTGGCTTCTGAAACACATTAAGTATATTTTAGAATGTGCATGCTCTTTTCTGGTACGATGATACAACAGTTGTTATCGCACGTCCAGTCACAAACCAAAGAATATGATTGGTCATTAATGGGGGCATATTAAAGCTGTTCAACATACACCCTGATTAGCTGTTTTGTGCTTTTCAGGAGATAAATTGCAACAAACAATTTTACCTACAATTTTAACTAAATTTTTTTTATTAATAAAACAAAAATCAAAAAAAAACAACAAAGAATATGATTGGCGAACCACAGAATCAAAAGACACAAACCGATATTACAGTTGTAGTTACATAGGCTATATACCGGATAAAATATGACGTTTTTTATAGGAATCTTTTCCGCCAATGATCAGTTCTTCGTCAGAATTGTAGTTGTTGTACCAGTGCATCCTGATCGACATAAAACCGACTAGAAGTAGCAAGAAACTCGTTGCAAAATAACGACTTGCAGTTTGTCTACAAAACCTTGCGATGTCTCGCTTTGTAAACATTCTCTTCAACATGTGATGGTTTAAAACTGAAGAAAAAAAACAACCGAGTAAAGCAAATGCACAAGAATGCCAGGTTGACTGTACGTTTTTGTCTATACTGCCTGGGATTCGACTCGATTATTTTCCCATTCTCTGCAACGAGCCATCGAAATATAATTCAATATTTGTTAGTTTCACATAGAGGCGGTGTTTCTATTTTTGCTTCAATTTTTCGGTCCTAATTAATTTCCCAATAAAATAAGGTTTCAACGCAATCTGTATTCATTCCTAGGTTTTAAACTTAATACGATACAAAAATACCCTCTGAAACTTCTATTGTGAACATTAGACTGAAACAGTCATCTATATATATGCCTACAAGTCACAAGCCCAGATATTACTAATTGAAAGTGGTGACACGTTGCTTTACCAAAAGTACAAGGAGCTTTTAACCTAATGCATTCTAACGCTATCGGTATCGTTGAAGATGTACGTCATGTTATTTAAAACGTATACATAATTGCATTCCTATAGATTGAGTAACCATACTAAACGTGTACTTACTTTTATGTTTATAATATGATCATGATGTATATCGTAACAATATATTTAAAATAATTGTCCAAGAAATCATTTTTATTGTTCTCTGAATTGGCAGTCGAAGTATTAAATGATCAGCAATCTAAAGACATTAAATATGCGAAAGTATTCCAGCTATTTTTCACACTTATTGCATTCAAGATCCTCACTATTAAACGCTGCCACATATTTACAGCATTGACAGGACAATACATTATAATGTTCATTGAATAAAGTACTTATGGTAGCCATCCCATAGAGCCAATTAAAAAGTCTTTATACCGCAATGACGTTTTATTTTAATGTAGCTCTTGTAATCCAGTGTATCGTAGATACAATTAGTCTAAAGAACACGAAAATCTTACCCCATTGCAGATATTTTACCATCTTTGGCCGCCATTTTTACATAGGTTTCGATAAACCAACACAACAATATTGCGACTATTAATTTAATAGAGGATAGGACAAACTTATTTATTCGTTGGTGGAGAATGGCAAACGCATAAACGACAGTTACAACAGCCATTACGGTACCTTCAATACGATGGAGACATTGCTACAGATTTTGTTTCACCCAATGATGAACCACTAGTTTCTGAAGAGGTGCCTAAAACAAAGCCCACACGGTAATAAAATGAAGCCGAAGTGTATATTGACTCTATTCGCAGACGATTGCAAGATCTTTTTATTTTGAAAAATTCAAATATACTTACTGACGGTACTTACTTTTATAACACAACATAGATGTATTAGGGAAAATGACAACTTTAAATTTTGTTTTAACCGCAGCCTATATTTATCATAAAAGTTCAAGAGAAATCTTAACGTAACACTGGAGAAATAAGTTTTTTTGGAATAAAAGTTTTTTTTCGGATAATAACGTATAATAAATACACTTGTTACTTGCCAAATACTCATTTAAATTCCATGACTTAGACTCTCATCCCAATGGCAAAATTAAAATCTTAATACATTTGCACGTATCACATTCACAGTTATACACAACCATGTCTTGATTATAGTGTTATTTTAAACCAAAAGGTTGTTGAATCGAAACCAGTGGACTGTTAAGATGGTTATACCCTTGGGTAACGCACTTTGTGGATTGCCAAAGCACGATGTTTCAACCGAACGCGCCTAGCCCGTTTCAGAAATTTTGACTATACATAATCGCTTAAAGTCAATACCGTCATACAAATAAACTGTTTATGTAGTCCTTGATGACATAAAAATCACAAAAAAAAAACTAAAGACAAAAATATCAGAAAGAATGGAATAATGAAGGACCATACAAAAAATAAATATACTTTTTTTGTATTTTTGGTATATTTTTGCAGTGTGGTGGCGCACATGAGCAAAATGTTTACGAAAAAATTACGGAAGAAAACCGAAAATCTATGGATTTTTACACATTGGTGTATATAAAACACCACTGTAACTAAAATCGAATATTCGATTACAAATGTAAAGTGAATTTCACAAAACACAAGGTGTCGGATGATAAGGAACATTTTTTGTTTCCACGATGAAAACACGAAGCAGGAACTTTGATAAAAATTTGGAAAAATTTGAATATAATAAACTTAATTATATTTTGTCCAAAATAGAAGAATTACATTATTAAACCCGATTCTGTGTGTTTTAAATAGGTATCAAATTGCTTCATCTTGTATTTAAATCAATAAAAGTAATAATTTTAACAGCTACAACATTTTTAATAGCTTGGGTTATTGCGGTAACGATATATTTTATTGTTTATCTTGTGTTGGGTGAGAAGCCAGGCAATGAATCAAACGATGCAATTGCTGTTTAGTTGAGTGTGTCACGCGGGCCCTGAAGGCCTAAACTCTGTAACCGTTTTGGATACTTTAAAAAGATAGTGATCGAATACATTGTCGGTATGCGCAAAGGGAACCAATCAAGCTTTGAGTTCTTTTGCCGATACTTTTACTTGCATCTTATTAGGCCAAGATGTCCCCTTTCTCTTCCTTTCGCCGAATACTCCTCGCAGCTGACAGCGCAGCGCATTAACGATTATTTCGTACATGCTTTGGCCATCCACTTCTTTCGGTCAGGTGCGCAGACGTTTTGGTCACACCAGTAAATGTCAGATTAGACAAATAACCCCCAAAAAGTGTTTTCAGTGACTCCGTGAGTTTTAGCATTTTCAGGTAAAAAATAAAGGAAATAATTCTAAGAAATAACAGGAATAATTGAGTAATTCATACTTACTCTATAACTCAAAACAACATCTAATATAATTTCACTATGCAGCAGTTAGATTTGTAAAGTTGCTCTATACATGTATTTTTTTAATATGTGCTGATCTAGAATCGATCCAAATCTATGACAAAGCACGATGGTATAATCCAGCATGGACGTGACAAGCGAATGTTATAGTCTTGATTGCCGTGTTTGTTCATGCTGACTAAGCCAGGTGTTAAATGCAGATAAAGTAATATTGTTAAAATGCAGCACAGGTATAGCACAACGCCTGGTCTATTCGCAACCGTATGATGATAATTTTAGGGTTTGTCTAACATAAACTTTCTATGAAAAGTCACTAATCAGAAACGCAGAATATGCATGTTCATTGTTTTTGTGGTTAATTTATTTTGTTTAAAAAAAGATTCAGTCACATCTAGTTCATGAAAATTTAGTTCCGATTCCGCACCACCTGTACCTTTAAACCCTCATCGACAGACGGCTGATGAATAATTTACGAGGCCGATTGCTTGGTGCCGTTTTCGTTTCCAGCTTGTATCTGTCTTTTGTACTTTTTTGTGTTTCTTGCTACACTAGACCGGCACTATGTCCACTGTTGCTGAGCGGATAAGAAAATTAATTTTTTTGAATTAGTTCAGTATATGACATTGAAGCTCTATCTTATAAGCAATCGTTATTTAGAATAGGTACAATACATGGCTACTGCGTATTTTTGTAAAATAAACAGTATTTTTATGATATTAAGAATGAATTGGTAACGTTTTGTAGCCTAATGTCTGGATATTGTTTTAACACAATGAAGAATATATCTCGCAACAGCCTTGTGAAAGCTTACCTTATTAACAAGCAAGTGACTTATCAGTATTAATCGTATGGAATGCGTTTCAGTTAAATAGATATCATCTGAAATGGTGGCAGCTGTTTACTTTTATTTTTATGTCTTATTCTAAAGAAGGTAATTTGGGGCAATTAAAAATTGCTGTTTGTGGAAATGCTACAAATATTTATCCAGGATTTACAAAGTTCTCATCGTTTACGATCGTTCAAAACTTCTCTTAGAGATATGCTCACATCAATCGATGATATATTGATCGAGCACGACTCCGTAGTAGGCATAGGCGGATGTGAATTAGCTGTCCAATTACCAACTCTCTTTCTTTCTTTGATACTCAGCAGTGTGACGTCAGAATGGTGGGTCACGTGAGGAGCAAGATGAACACAGTACGTGACCCGGCTAATTATTTCGCTTCTCCAGGGAGCAGCTTTGGGAGGAGCAATGGCAGCACGAGTAAGAGACGATACGCATATTAATTATTTAGGTAGTCCGCATCTTGTCCAATCCCCTGGGATAACCGTCCCGAAAGTCACAGCTAGTGAGACCACCATTTCATTACAGCTTAAAAATGAACAATTCAGAATTTCATGAGTTGAAACAGAAGTTTTTTTTCGCAGCTTTCCTGTCTTATAAACGATCAATCAACACACTTACGATGTAAGATATCGCGAAATGCGTCAGTTAATTTAGCCACTAAACAAACCAATTAGTTAAAATTTCATACTTTGATTTTCGTAAAACTTTTGTAACTTGGTAGCATTAACCGCTTTTAAAGTTTTTTGAGCTCAAAATGATGTCATAATTTTTATTATTACGTCATTCACATTTTGCTGTTTCCAACGACAGCGATAAAGTCCCCAAATTAAATGATTCAGATAACATATGTTGGTCTGCGTTGCAAGTCGTTAAAACATGGCTATGGTGAAATTTATGGCCGATCGGGAACAATATGGTCGCGTGCTGCCTTTGTCTCATTCCGTGTTTCTTCGCGCAATTGTAATTATTCTTTGCTGCCCACACGCTTAGCCAAAACTCATAAACTAATTAGTCTTGTCTATAATGCATTAGTGAAGCTCTTTCCTTTTTAGTGAACTTCACAGAATAAGAGACCTGTCTATGTAAAGGTCGACTTCTAATGAATTTAACCAGTTCAGAGTCGTTTTATTCTGTAATGCAATAGAGATATTGTGACAATATTTAGTGATTTTTAAATGTGTTACTTTAGAAAAATTACTTTAGAATAGCTGTAGAAAGTTCATATAGAAGAATGTCAAGTCCAGTTTTGAATAACTTTGATGGTTTTGAATAGAATAACTGTAGAAAGTTCATAGAATAATTTCAAGTCCAGTTTTAAATAACTTTGATGGTTTTGAGTAGAATAACTGTAGAAAGTTCATAGAATGTCAAGTCCAGTTTTGTGTTTGTTTTGTTTATCTATTATAAACCGCGATTTAAAATCAGCCCATTGAATCAGTTCAAAAGTTACCTTCTTGCAGTTAGAAATGAGTCACTTCAAATGTAATTAGTCATTTAACTGGGTCGTGACACCTCGCTTCATTCCAATTCCTCCTGGAATAGCATCCATCACATAATAATAAGGATAGGATATTCATGTTTATACCTGTGATTGGAAAAACGCAAGGGCATTCGACTGGTGGGTGACCGAGCTAAGTAAGCGGATACGATATAGCATATCCGTTCGGTGTCAAGCTAATGTAAAACATCCCAAAAACATAGTTTACCCAGTTGTTTTGTTGAATACGCAATAATAAAACACGGCCGTTAAAAAACTTGAATATATGCTTTTTTATTCACGCTGTATTAAGATTAAATGTAACCTCACTCAATAACAAAAACGAATATTTCGATTTTATTGTTATTTCCACTGCTACTTTGAGACCAAGAATAGGCCAAGCCGAAACAATTGCTCGATCTATAATTTATTATGGTTCAATAAATTTTATAAAACTCGGGCAAAATGTTAGGTACTAAAGCCAGTGCTGTTCATTAATTTTGCATGCGAGGCATTAGTTGAACCACGTTTTTCGTGGATAACTTATTCTTGGATACAATACAGTAGGTTTTATAAATTATTTTATGGCTGCCTTTAAAAACAGTAAATCAGCCGACATTATTTACTAACTAATTATTTTTCATAAGTGATTAAAAATATTTTCATTCTAATAACTTTTATGGTGCTGAGTTTAGCTTTTTCGAATTTAAACCTACCAAAACGGATAGTTTTTTTTTGAAAACCCCGTAACTTTTTTTATTTTTTTGCACCCACTAAGATCATGTGCATGTCCAATCTTGCGTCACGGGCTTATAAATATTTCAGTGACATTAGAAATACATCGACTACTGCGGCAGTCAGCCTGAGACCTTCATTACCTTCGTTTTCAATCTTGAATCTAACTTTTTTGCGAAGTCGACAGCACACTGCATTATTTACCCCATTTCCACTGGTATTTGTTGCTTTTGTTTTGGTTTGATTTCACATTTTAGTTTAATTTGTGCTGTATAGATCAAAATTACAAAATTAACGTTTTGCGTCGATTTTATTAATTTCCAGTTTTTAATTTTTAAGTGATGATAATTTATTGTCGTTACTTGGAAAAAGATAAATTTTTACAAATGTTTGAATGTTGGCTGGGTTACTGTGAACTCAAATTGGTATTGACCCTTCATCTTAAGCTCATAGAGAATCTTTGGGGCTTAGAAGGCCGAGTCATTTTTCTGGTGATTTCTTAAGTGGGGACATAATGAAATTTTCATGAACGGCTAATCGAGCACGCTAATGGCACGTCTCTGAAAGCAAAAACTCGCAAAAATAGAAACGCAGTTGTGTTAATGGTACCCAGCCCGATTCGAATCAGTTGTTCTTTTAAAAATCGTAAGAATAGAAGCGGGTCGACGCTTTGAAGGAAGTTCTGTAGCTTAATGTATATTTCGTCGCCTGTATGACCAGGAGGAAAAACGTCTGAAAAATTAACTTATTTTTTTATCTCACATAATTTCTACTGTTTTAATTTGTATTTTTTTCAGCTTGTGCTTTCAAAAGTTTACGTTAGAAACAAAACTAAGATCATTTGAGATGTGTGTGTAGGTTGGTAAGGTTACCTGATGACGGTTTTGAAATGTCGACCCTGACATTGCTGGAAGTGCAGTTTACTCTTCTGACAAGCCGACAAATACAAGAGCAGGAACGAAGGATATTGTTGGCTAATGATAAACGAAGAAAGAAGACATTTAAGGTGATTGCTTGTATACACTAGTGTCCTTTCCACGTTGTTTGATCAGCGTTAAATTTAATTAAAGAACTAAGCTAAATTTAAAAGCGAAACCCCGGAATCTGACTTTGATTTAATGGCAAAAAATTATGATTCAATAACATACATAATCACAGGAAGGCGAGGCTGAGGAATATTCAAAAGACGCCAAGGCGAACGCGGATCTCGAACAAGGAAAAACGCTTCCGGAGTATTTACAGGGTGATGTACCGGATGGCTACAAATGTCGACCTTTGGTTGACCCCGACCCATATTATGATGACAAAAATGTAATTATAATGTATAATTTATTTATTGGTTTGTGTTGTAATTTATTTACCCGAAATAAAGCTGTCCATATTAGGAAAATGTAATTTCTTATGATTAATTATATCAAGTCCAACATGTTTAAACTATTTAATGAAACGTTTATATAGTTATATCTTTTGACTATATCTTACCGCCCAAAATAAACTTCGATATATAAATTGGGTGATCGCAAATATTATCGCATTAAAAATGCATGCTGAAAGTCTTTTTGTGCGTCACATTTCTACAGATGACGTCACACAGTTGTACCTGTCACGCCAGTACACAGTCTAAAAAGATGTTTGTTCCATTTTTAGACCTATATTATCCTGGATCAAAACTATGTCATCTACCGGTTCAGCGCAACCAGATCGCTCTACTTTATTGGAGCGCTCAATATATTCCGAAGAATCGCAGCGCGAATTTTGGTTCATTCATATCCTTTTACACATATTATTCTTTTTTCCCTTTGTACATAGGGGCCAAACTTGCCAAGTCCTAAAAATTGCATTTCTTGTTTGATGTATTTTAAGAAGTTATAATGAGTAATTATAGGGAAGTGTCTACTTTCTGTTTTGTATACACTGACGTACAAACGACCACAAGAAAGGGATAACAAGTGGAATCTTTAGATTTTAGGATTAGAAATCCCCCCATTAAGAAGTTTGAAGGCTACCAAATTTAAATTTACCCTTGGCAGTTTTAACTCCATTTCTAATAACACAGAATTTTTAATTGAAAAAGCTTACTAGAAGAATACATATATTTACGTTTTACTGTACCTTTGGATTCCTTAACCTTGTATGTGGTATACTTTATTTAATAGCATAATCATGTTAACGATATTGGTCAACTGTATATTCATGACGATGGACACAACTGATAAAGACTGGGTCAACGACTACGTTGAGTAAGTCACGGTTTCTGATTTAAATATTTTGCAACTTTACCATCTTAATAAATCCTTTTGTTTATATTATTGTATTAAAAACCCAACGGTTTAATAGGAGTAATCACAATATCCGGAATTCCGAACGGTTTTCCAGCAAGTTAGTTTTTTTAATTGGGCTTTAAAATTTTAATTTAATTTAAAGTTTAAATAGTGTTGGCAAACATATTTGTAGTGGTTTAATGTGTTGTTATCAGATATTTCATGTCTACAAATATAGCATTACCAGGCTGCGGGCACGCCGTCCCAAAGCTTGCCTATAGGTATAACGGACTGTCTTTTTTATCTTTAAGATTACTAAAGTAAATAAATGTGTTTTTATAAAGTTTAGATAACGCATAAAAATAACTTTATTACAGGCGAGTTTTCTTGGGAATATACTCGTTCGAGATGATTGTAAAGGTTATATCTCGAGGATTTATCACCTCCAGTTTCACGTACATGCGTGACCCTTGGAACCTACTTGATATAAGCGTTATATTCACTGCGTAAGTGATATTATTACTGCTGTGCTGTAAACACGCCAGCTTTACTACCACAAACCACGATATACAGTAATTAAAGTTTAAACTTATAGTTTTACAGAGTTTTCGTGACGTGGTTTATCATAAACCCGTCTTACTTTATAACTTTAAACCACTTTGTTTGAACCATTTATTTTTATTCTTCTTTACCATTTTTATTCTAAACTTTCCACTCTTTTGTTCGTCTCTAGATATTTATCAGAGATATTGATTGCCTTCCATGTGGGAATCGATAAGTTAACTGTACTCCGTGCTTTCCGAGTTATTAGGGCGCTAAAAACCATCTCCGCACATGCAGGTTCTTTTCCGTTCTCTTTTCTGCATCTCCATATCTAATATTTTTCATTGTCTAAAGAATATTGCACACACCACTCTTTGGAGACTTTTTACCCGTTTGATGTGTTCTTCTTGACTTTGATTGACTAGACTTGCTTATTGTGAGAATTATCTTTCTTTGTGATATTAAAAGGCATATTAACATAATAATTTTAACGTATTGAGCACTTGAAGCATTAAATTCTGTGCATGCATCATATTAACTTGCATTTGCTTGATGTCATCAGCTACTTGGACATCGTCATGGCTGCTGAGGCAACACGCACAGGCGGCTCGGCGCAAAAGATTCCCGGCATGGCCGCACTTCGGGCGTTTCGTGTGCTCCGTGCACTTAAGGCCATATCAGCCATTCCAGGTTCCCACATATTGTGTATTGTGCAACATACTAATCAGATAGGACCGAGTAAAATTTGATTGCATTTCGACTATAATTTTCTTAGTTTGTTTGGTGACCTCATATAATCATGTAAATGCATGTGCATAATTTCAATGTAGGAGCATGATCGGTTCTTTTGAGATAATTGCAATTCATAATAAGTATTATAACGCAGGTTTAAAAGCAATTGTTTCTGCTCTAATCGAGTCGGTAAAAGCGCTAAAAGACGTCATGATTTTGACTCTTTTTTGTCTCTCTGTTTTCGCTCTCATTGGTTTGCAGCTATTTATGGGAAGTCTTCGACAGAAATGTATCAAGACGTGGCCGCCCAGGTTAGTTGACTTTCTTTACAATCAATACAATCCTATATAAACGTGCGACTCTTCTGTTTTTGGTCATTAATGCATAATCTGCACGATTTTACCATTGGCATATTATCCTGTGGAAGCAGAAACGTTTTTTCTTATAAAACACGCAATGTTGCGTAACTATACGTATATGGGCAATGTATGCACTTGTGCAAAATATTAGTCAGGATGAGGATCAAACTACAGAGCTAGATGATTTACTTGCAATTATGAAGGAACATTTTTTGTTAATTTTTTAATATTTTTTGTTAAAATTTGTTGTCTCTTTGTTGAAATTCAATTCTATTTACCAAATCTGCTATTTTCAGTTACAACAACACCCTTCTTGAAGCGTGGAACACTCAAAATTACTCCGTTGTTACTGAACCCTTCTACCGGTCATACGACATCCCACCAGAAATGCTTCAGTCCCAGTTTATATTCAACACAACCGAAGGGGAGTTGGTCCCTTATTCTAGATTTAATTCGTCCATACATGTGGTGAGTTTAGCTAATGTGCTTTAAATGTTATGATGTATTATGTCATTCATTTTTTTAACGGGATTAGTTTCGAACCCCAGATGGGATTGTTGCTAAGACCGTATTTTGTATGTGAATCGGTATATGTATCGGTCGCGTTAACCATTCGGCCACACGACCGTATGAGTCTTTAAAACTTCGGGAAAATTCAAATTACCAGACAATCCACCCAGCGGACGTTTTCCTTATCCAGTAATTTCCAATCCTTTGTTCAAAATTGAGATATAATGAAACAGTATATTTATCTCTTTGTAAACTGTGAAGTGGAATAACAAGCCTATTAAACCCTACATTGTTTTAGAAGCATATCTACTAATTGCAGCAGCCTTTTTCGCTCAGTTTAATGTCCCGACAGTGTTTTAAAAGCACTATATGGCAATGCCTGGTCTTAAATCTTGCAATTTGCCATTTAAATATAAGTCTTTACTTTTCACATAGCGTGGCCACACAGTAAGTGGCAATTGATTTTTTTAGAAAATTCCGGCGTAATCTACGCAACCATATTTGCATATCAATGTGGGATTAGACTTTATATTTAAACCTATATATCCTGTTACATATTTTGGTGTTCTATACAGAATGGTTCTCTTATATCTCTACCAATGCCGTGTGATCCAAACCCAGCAGAGAAGTGTAAAAAACAAAAAGGCTGGTTTAACGAGAGCTTTGAGTCTTGGGTCGAAGACGAATGTAAGTTCACGATCCCATTTAAATTTAACGAGGAAATAGCAATTACCTTACGACGATGACCACCGTACACTGTACCACAGTCTTAATTACAATTAAAGTTACTGTTTTATTTGTCATCACAGGTAACTTTTGCTTCGTGCGGGACAGTATGTGGTTGTGTGGAAATGGCTCTGGAACAGGGTACGTACTTTAAGCCACATGACACACGTTGAACCTCATGCTGTTGCTTTTTAGACACTGTTGGGAAGGCTACACATGCTACCGTGCTGGCCCTAATCCAAACTACAACTATACAAGCTTTGACAACTTTCTCTGGGCGTTTCTCTCTCTCTTTAGACTGATGGCGCAGGATTACTGGGAAAATCTATATATGTTGGTAAGTGCTTAGCAGTGTGATTTAAACCGGTATATTTTTCAGGTATAATACAGTCAAAGAAAAACACACAAAGACCAAATATTCTGTTTTATACTGAGACTTTTTTTAAATAAAAGTTAATTACATTTCAGATAATTAATTGAAATTTTAATTAAGTATTATTCTAAAATTTCTCGATACGATATTTGTCTGTTGTTATTTTTTACGATGAAGTTTAAAACAACAACTGGTGCACAGTTTAGTATTCGTTCGCCGATTCAAGTGCAAAAAGTAAATATGGTATGAATTATGTATTTCAGACACTGCGGGCGAACGGGCAGGTATATCTCATATTCTTCATGCTGGTTATCTTCCTCGGCTCGTTTTATCTTGTCAACTTAATTCTTGCCGTGGTCGCAATGGCTTATGAAGAACAACACCAGGTGAGATTGTGTTACTACATCCGTTTTAAGCAGATGGATCGATTTTGTGTCGCTTATCGTTCTCAAATCACCGCGATTTTTGACCATCCCAATTAGTGCAATAAAATCAAGACATATTTTTTTCAAACATTAAAATTGGTTTTAACAACACACTTAATTTTTCATCGCCATCAACTTTGCAAAGAATCGTACAATTTCCAAGTTTTCCTTCTCCGTCCCTAAATTCAGTCAAAGAGTTCAGTCGCCTGCCGGTCGATAGGCCGTCTATGATTCACGGCGATCGATAGATAGGAATATTGCTAAACTTTAGTACCCAAGTGGCCTCGACAGCTCGAACCCAAACAAGTTAAATTAGGCAGATGTCCCTCGTTCATGTCCCAATTTATATTGGCGTCTCTCCGAGAGAAGCGCACAGACACATATTAGACTGTGAGCGTGTGGCAGACGGTGGGCGCAAACAAATCGTTTCCTTGTCAAGTGGAACGAAAGTAAAAGAAATCCGATATCTCATCTTTTCAACATTTCCAACCTAACTTAAAAGTTGGATACGGCCTTTTAAGTCACTCAAACGCCCAAAACGTTTAAAAGTACCGTGTTACAACTACTCTTTAAACAAATTTGAGAAAAAAACTGAAAACGCCCGAAGCCCTACGCACTTATTAAATTGTCTAATTATTTTACAGAATAATGATAATTTATTGCTAAGGTTAATCAGCAGCTTAAAATAAATAAATAAAAAATATTATTAGGCCAACAGAGATTTCTTAATTTATTGCTTGTTGCTTTTATTGTCGTTTAAATTAACATTTAACTTGGCCGCTGGGCAATTATGGAATAAAACATTTCATCATCATATTTACATTAAAATCTTCCTTTTTATTTATTAAAAGATCGTAGCAGCGGAGGAAGAACGGAAGAAGGCGCAGATGCAAAAGAAGAAGGAAGAGCTCGAGAACATCCTCATGGAAGTTAACAAAGCCGAGAGCAGACTGCAAAGTAGACGGGTAAGGAGGAAGTGATGTAATCACCAATGACGGACTTACTTCCTTCTACATTGACTTATAAACATTTCATTTATTAAGCTACCTTTCCATTGTTTTACATCATGGGTGGAATGATTGATTATCTTACTGTCATGTTAGCGAAGCGCTCACAATGCTTCGTGCTTCAACGGTTATACTTATCGACTTTGAGCCAAGAGGATTATGTAATTCAAAATACAGTAGCGAGTTATTGTAAACACGCGTTTTAGACTTGCCGTATTTTCAGGCAAGTCATGTAACTCCGGGTACTCCGACTGTTTCCTCTCCTTCGTCTCCACGATCTCTTTCTTCCCGTCGCTCTTCGATCCGGAAGAAGCATAACCGCTGGCTGTTGGGCAACTCCATCAAGGAGAAAAAAGAAAAAGAAGAGGCTGCCAGACAGGCTGCTTCGAGGCTAGCCGTGGAGGTGAGGACGCGAGTTGACAATCCTCCGTCAGTTCCGCCTAATGTCCACATGACTAAGCGAAACCAGATTTGACGACGAGATACACTCGAATTTATTCTGAGTACGTGTACTAAGGATCGTGACGCATTTAAAACAATTTTAAACGATTCGCGACAGCATCTTTCTTTATTAAGTGACGAGTAGACAGCCAATTAGCACTCCTGTCGGGTAAAGCTCTTTACCTTCCATGAAATATTAATGTCGCAAGACCCATCTTGAGTGATTCGAATGGCATTATGCAATTACGTTATATACAAAGAATATTTGACTTTAGTAAGTATTTAGCAGGCACATAGATAGTCTGACTACTCCTACATTAGATCGCCGATCAACAATTTATTTATAGGTGCAATTAACACCTGTTTGCTCTTTGATGTAACCATTCAGCGACAAATGCGGCTAAACCAATTAGGGGACAGTTGGGCAAAGATAATACTCTGAGCAATGGGAACCAATTAACTAAATCTCGAAGTGGAAAACATAAAACTGCAGACTTGCAATTTTTTGAATTACATTTCCTTTATTCACCGGCATGCAAGACAACATTATTTCCTTTGGTTTAACGAAATTTTTGTTTTTACATTAAAGTATTGAAGTTCAGTAGCATAAACAATAACATTACATTTAACTTATCGTGAGAATTTTCGTTCTAACAGTTTCTAATGCAAGCCCTTTTTGTGGTCACTTTAAAAAATATAGCCATTCCAGCAAAAGAAACGTAAGAGAACGAAGAATAGTTGCAAAAACATGTTATACAGCAAACTACCAGATACTCGTTTGAGCGCTAAGGCAAAAGAATAAGTGTTCAAGGTTTATAAATTATTAAGCATAAGGACAAACGACGCACCCTAAAATGTGCACGTCCGCGAAATGAAAACGAAACATTAGCACTCTAGAAACCACCATTGCCAACTTTGCATCAATATTAATGAAATCAAGCGTCCGGTAAAAGTAATACTATGCATTAGGTCGGAATGAACGGAGATGGGCCGCCGAAAATTACTGCAACACTCCCAAGTCCCGATTTGATCAGCAGAGCCATTACTGAGCTACAACAACAGCAAATGGCTGAAGACAACACTGTTCATCATGACCAAGACAGTTTAATCCCACCACACCATCCGCACTCGATCTTAAGGTTTGAGACTTTGTTCCAGAATATTACCAAACACTAGTTTAATATTTTAAGTAATTTGATGTTGCTATATCTAGCAGTATTTTATCTGTATAAGAACCCATTATTAGGTGTATAAGAACACTGAGTCATATTGTACTGTTTTAAATCATATAACACACCGATTATTGCATATCTGGCCAGTTAGCCTGGCGGTTAAGTGCGTTGCCTTTCAATCGAAAGGTTGTCGGTGCGAAACTGGTCGCTAGCTAGACGGTTGTGTCCTTGGGCAAGGCACTTTACGGACATTGCCTGGACCCAGCGGATTAAAGGGTTCTACTAAATTAAAGGAACGTGTCTATCATACATAACACATTATTGCAATAGCTCCGGTAAACCGACGGTGGGCGCGAGGTGATCTGATTATTGCACGTGTGTTAACCCCCTTGGTTAACCCATTCACGGGGATAAACATGAATATCCTATCCTATATATTATATCTTCCCAGGAGTTCTGGTTCGACTCCAAGAGCCTCGATTCGAAACCTTCGTCTCTCCCCTTCCGTGATGAAGAAAGAGTTCACTGAGGAAGATGACGTGGATCTGGTAAAAACTCCCCGGAAGTCGTCACAAAAATCAAACGAAGGTAGACGGAGATTCAAAAAAAAACTAATTGATGTTCCGTAGATTCTCGTGACTAACTACTAATGAGAATATTAAAAAAAAATAAAGTAATTTAGTTACTTTGTAATTGTTTTAATTTTCGGTCTAAAAATTAGCCGTTAAAATGCTTCCGACAAATTAAAAGCCAGCCCAATGAACTTGCTGCTCGGGTGGGCAAGTTCGTTGACAGTAAATCGTTTAATTGAATCTTATTTTTACCAGAATGTTACGACTCGGATTTTGCCGACGACGAAAGCTCAGACCGATTGAGCGTTGATGACGTCAGCGCCAAACTTGCCCCATCACGACACGCAAGCACAAACGGACATACAAACAGTAAGATGATATACTTGTTTGACTGAATAAAGTGCTCTAAACAGGCTGGGAAATTGGATTCCAGCAAACAAATGCACATCATCCATTATTCATTTTGTGCCCAGCTCGCTCCAACAGCACGAACAACGGGACAGTTGTGGATAGGAACGGGGTGGTATCACTGCTACATAGAAACACTTTTACCAACAATACGTCACTTCCGGAAGTTCTGGTAGAACGACCTCGACACGACAGCGAAGTAAAACAATATATTATAGTAATATTACGCAATTCCAAACTTATTGTCTCGTGATAGTATTTTACCAATATGGATTTTGTATAACGAATTTTTAAAATATTATTTTTAACAGTGTACGTCTTGCGATGGTGAACTAATACATATGGACACATTGAAACCAACCTTACAACGCTCAAGACTCGCATCCATCGACCAACTAACCGAACCCGAACTCGCAATAGTAAAACGTCGAGCATTGAGCCAAGCGTCAATTATGAGTGCAGGTAAGATATTCAAGGTCAGGCGAGTATTAAATGTCGAGCGTAGCTATTTCGGTTCAAATAATTCAGCCGATTAAATAGTGGTTTTCCGAACATCGTTTGAGACGCGTTCTATACTCTGCAACCACCCAACGTTTTTACCTTCAGAAAATATTGCAGTGACTTGAATCTCACTTTTTGCCTTTTCATTCACAGGTATGGACGATCAGAGAAAATGTGGTGCATGCTGGTACCGTTTTACTGATGTATTCTGCATATGGAATTGCTGTGGTTGTTGGATTAAATTTCAAAAGATAGTAAGTCGATACTATTTGTTGAACACAAATCACATCATATTGATGACAATTTTACCATGAACGACCTTTTTAACATTTTAGATGAGGAAAATTTGCGATGACCCATTTTTTGATCTTTTCATTACAATTTGCATCGTGGCAAACACGGCGTTTTTAGCTCTTGAGCAACACCCCATGGATCCAGCGTTGAACAATGTGCTCAAATCTGCAAACATTGTAAGTTTTTCAGCGTATTTTGCCCTCTGGTTTGTATATTTTTTTGCATAATTGGTATTTCTTCTTTCATCGATTATTTTACTAAATCAAAGAATAGTTTCGAAGAGCTCAAATATTCGTGTTTTACAAAAAAATTGGCAACAAAGGTTTTTTGGAAAAGTTTTCAGTCAAAGACCCTAAATATGATTGACTTTTTTGTTGTGTAAGAAAGAGACTAAGTAAAGCCCTCTGGACTTAGTAAAGGCTTAGGCACGAAAGGATAAACAAGCTTTTGGCGTTTATCCGTCTTGAAGGCCGTATGGGAATTCACCGGAATAAAAAAACATGTTTTTAGGATGGGAATTCCCCTAATAAATTTATGCATAAAGTTTGGACTGACTGGCATGTCTTATCCTGTTTTTTTGTTTTAACACTGGAACAAATTTAAAAGTCTGCCTGGCATTTGTATTTATTTATCAAAAAATAGATAAATAACAGTCCGGTGAAATAAATAAATAACTGCCAAAAAATCCTATTTTTCCATTACTGCAATTTGTAATGGTATTACTATCCCTGGTTGCTTTGGAACGATGCAAATATATACATTATGCAGGGTATATAATCTTGAAGGACACTATGTAAACCTCTTGTTACTTATTCGCAGTTCTTCACTTCCATTTTTACTGCTGAGCTCATAATAAAGATGGTTGGGCTGCAGCCGTTCTATTACTTCCAGGAGACTTGGAACTGCTTCGACTCAATTATTGTTGCTGCCTCATTACTTGAGTTTCCGCTGCAAGGATTGAATGGCCTGTCGGTTTTGAGGTCATTTCGGCTGGTAAAAAAGTTATTTGATTGGTACTTATTTACACCACACAGTTAAAGGATAGAATAGGATATTCATGTTTATCCTCGTGAATGAGAAAACCAAGGGGGTTAACACACGGGCAATATCCGTAAAGTGCCTTGCCCAAGGACTCAACCGACTACCTAGCGACCAGTTCGCACCTGCAACCTTTCGTTTGAAAGGCGTCGCACAGGCGACGGCAACGCAACCGCTAGACCAACTAGCCGAACGATGACTCTTCTCTCACTATTGGCGGGTTTTAATAAAGTACACCTTTAATATGATCTCTCACACAGGTTTATAAAATTCTGTTTCTTAAAATTTTTACCAATGTTAATTTTTAAAATCAATTCAGATGCGAGTCTTCAAACTTGCTAAGTCATGGCCAACTCTCAATATGCTGATCAAGATTATTGGAAATTCAATGGGATCTTTGGGAAACCTTGTGCTCATATTGTTCATCTTGCTGTTCATATTTGCTGTTGTGGGGATGCAGCTGTTCAGGGAGAAATACAATGCAGTGGAGGTGGGAGAGTGTTTGGCTACATCTGCATGGTTTTAACTTAAGAGATCAATATTACTTATTTTAGGTATTTTGGATGTATTATTTCTATCCTTAACGGGAATCCACATTAAACAATATCTAAATGGTTGTCATTTGAATACTCTTGAGCGAAATCTGTATGATTAAGGATTTATGACAGATGTATATTATCATTAGATAAATCGGGTCTAAGGCTTAGTTTCGGAATATATTGTAGTGGGTAAATAGCATAAGACATTGCTACAGTGTTTTGTTCAATCCATTAATGTGGTTCATACAACATCACTGAAGTGGTGTGCCTAAGAACACAACTCACAGTTTAATAGCAGTTTTCAATCCCATCACATTTTGGCTTTAATTCATTACATATCTTAGCAAACTGACCGGACAGTATGCCCTTTATAATTATTTAAAATGGAACACAGCAACTTAAGTAACAGAAGTGAATATTTAAAATTACAGGGCGAACTCCGGTGGCACATGAAAGACTTTGGTCATTCCTTTCTCATAGTTTTCCGCATTCTATGTGGGGAATGGATTGAAACAATGTGGGGCTGCATGCACTATGGCAAAGAAATATCTGCGCTATGTATCCCAATGTTTATGTTGGTACAAGTGGTCGGAAATCTTGTCGTAAGTGTGCCTTATTGTGAGAATCTAAACCTTGCGAAACATTTAAGCCATACATACAATTATTATCATATATATATATATCCTACCCACAATGATGTATTTATTGCTGTCTAGCCATAAAACTTCCAAACTTTACTTGCCAAAGCATCGTAGTGTAAACTTAGAATATATACCACCTTGCATATTTGTTAAAATCCAGCTGTATTGAATTTAGCATTATAACATCTATATCTGGCAACTATGTCAGACAGGTTAGTCTGGTGGTTTAGTGCGACGCCTTTCAACCGAAAGGTTGCAGGTTCGAAACTGGTCGCTCGCTAGTCGGTTGTGTCCTTGGACAAGGCATATAACAGACCATGCCTGAACCCAGCAGATTATTGGGTTCTTCCAAATTAAAGGAACATGTAAAAAAATAATGGGTTCTAGTAAATTGAAGGAATGAACCCGACGGTGGACGTGAGGTAATTTGACGATTGCTTGTGTGTTAATCCCCTTGGTTTTCCCTTTTACGGGGATACACATGAACATCCTATCCTAACCAAATTCAGTTTATAGTGTTGGCTAGTTTGGAACTGCTGATGGTTAAGTATTTAAAAGAATGTTATTGTCTAGCAAAGATGGCAAAAGGTATAATGCTAGAGTAACACTCCAACTTAAACAGGTTTTGAATTTATTTCTTGCGTTGCTGTTGAGCTCATTCAGTGCTGATTCTTTCTCTTCGGATGAAGAAGAAGCCCCAAACGCAATCCAACTTTCCAAGATTCGCATCCAACGGTGGATAGTGTTTGGACGAAGTACCATCGCAACTTGGAGGCTTTCCCTTACGAAGTCATGCAGGTCTAAAATCTTTTTATTTTATCGGATCCAAGTGTATAAACTCGGCTGTGTATAAATCTATTTAATATGTAAAACAATTTTTAGGTAAAGGCTATTTCAATCCCCACTGTAGGCACTAAAGACTAACAGTATGTTTTGAGCTTGAAACTAAAAAGACATCAGCTCAAAGACCAGACGACAGGTTACAGAATCAAGCCCATTTTCTAGCCACTCGTTTTTTTGTTACCTATCCCATATCCTATAGGTTATATAAATTATAATGTTATCAAGGTACATGAAACCAATTCGAATGACACTAAAGTTTAAAATCACATATTTCACAGAGGAAACCTTCGGCAGCCAAGTAGTGTTTTAAACAACGAAGTTAAGACCAAGTCGACTGCAATTTCCGGCAACATCTTTCAAAATGATATGGTCACTGTGTACATTGATCCACCTGAAAAGGAAAATGTTTCCATAACAGACATCAGACCCGCTTTGTGCTCGTCCACCGGTGCAGGTGTTCAGTCGTCAGATTGTAGATATGACGTGGCTGTTGATCTGCAGACTGATTTAAATTCTTCAAACATGGTAAGAAAGCTAAGCTAACAATTGCTCTTCCTGGTTGTTGGATAACATTTTTCCCATTAGCCCAGCTGAACATGTTACATACATCCATAGGTTAAAATTTTCTTCTGCCAAAAAGGTTAATTTTAAGAATATTTAATATAAAATATATAAAAATGTTGTAAAAGTTTTAAGGTCTCGCTTTAACTAATATATTGATTCTTCAATTGAATTCAGGGCCTTGTGAAAGTTCCAATCGCTGCAATTGAATCAGACCTGGACAATCAAGATTCAGAAAATGATTCAGACAATTCCAGTATTTGCACAAATGTAAGTTTAATATATTGTTGCCTGTGCCAGACTCCTTTAGTCCGGCCGGTTAGCCTAGCGGTTAAGTGCATCGCCTTTTAATCGAAAGGTTGCAGGTACGAATTTGGTCGCTAGCTAGTCGGTTGTGTCCTTGGGCAAGGCATTTTACGGACATTTCCTGGATCCAGTGGATTAATGGGTTCTACTTAATTAAAGGAACATGTAAATCATACACAACACACTGCAATAGCTCCGGTAACTCAACGGTGGGCGCGAGGTGATCTGACGTTTGCCCGTGTTTTAACCCCATTAGTTTTCCATTTATGGGGATAAACATGAATATCCTATCTTATCCTTCACTTTATTGTCTAGAAATCGTATGGCAGCGACATCAGTTCATGTACATCATCTAGTATGAGCAACACTGAGTATGAACAGATGCAGAAAAATAAGGAAGAGGAAGTGGTTGAAGAAGGTTTGTAATTTCAATGGTTAAATTCAATATGTTGATTGCATATAAGACTGTCAGTTCTCTTTGAATATATATAAGTTTCCTCAAATTTGGCAATAATTTCTAATGGAGACCAAGCACACAACAGAGTTTTTGTACTATGTGGTTTTGAAACTGCTAAATCATTCACAGTAGGAATTCTTTAAGTATTTTTGGCAAACTTGATTAGGTAATGCACTAAACCTTAAACTGCTAATTGAAAGTTCCTGTTGTTATATACAGCTACTGGCCATCAAACTATAATCTAAATATGCTGATATAATACTATTAGAGGAGCTTTATAGAGAAGTGTGAATACACAGTTTTATCTGTAAATCATTGGGTGACATACTTTAACTAACCGCAAATAATGCATGATAACAGCAAATTGATGACTTCTAAAAATAACATGTGTTTAGAACATTATCTGTATTAGAAATAGAAGTAGCAATTTTTTTACTCCGAACTTCACTCCAAATTTTAATAAAAAGTAGAATTTCTAAATTATGAAGATAATATTTTCAAAAAACTTTATCTTAAATAAACTTATCCAGAGGGCTTGATTGCGGATGAGCCATCAGCATGTTGGCCTGATAGATGCAGCACAAGACTCGCTTGTTGTCGGCCCCCTGTCGATCAAGGAATCTACCGTGTTTGGTGGAATGCCAGAAAAATATGTTTTCGTATTGTTGAGCACTCCTGGTTCGAATTTTTCATTATTCTGATGATTCTACTAAGCAGTGGAGCCTTGGTAGGAAAATAATTTGAATTTGCTTTTTGTACCAATGGTAATAAAAGTATGTTGAAAATATTCAATTGTAACTTTTAGTATTTTAAACAAGCTTTTTATTTAAAATGTTTCACACATTAACGTTTTTGATTTTTTGCTTTGAAATTTATGTAAACACTTCAAGCTTTATATATTTTTTAACTTGTGTGTTTTTTATATCAGGCATTTGAAGATGTACATTTCCGAGACCGCAAGGCTCTTCGACAAGTGTTAAAATATGCTGATCGAATATTTACTTACGTCTTTATATTTGAAATGCTGCTTAAATGGGTAGGATACGGCTTTAAGAAGTATTTCACCAACGCATGGTGCTGGCTTGACTTCTTTATTGTTGGAGTAAGTTGCTATATAATTCCCACAAACCTTTATAATATCAGAATGTGTTTTTATGTTTAGGTTTCGATTGTCGGTCTTGTGGCTGAAGCTTTGAAAATTGATAATTTATCAAGTATCCGCTCGCTTAGAACTCTCCGTGCATTTCGGCCTCTTCGTGCAATGTCCAGGTTCGAAGGAATGAAGGTGAGATGCCAAACTTACTTATGAACAGTTATTGTTTTTAACCTTTTAACTGTTGATCCAATGCATTACTATAACTGTTGATCCAATGCATTACTATAACTGTAGATCCAATGCATTACTATATAAACATCCTTTTCTGAGAAAAAGTTATTCAGATATATCCACAGGTACATATAAAAACATATTTTTTTACCCAGACTTTGAAAGAAATTAGTATTTTTGGTAGTGTGTTAAACAAATAGCGTAGCGAGATGATTTCAAATTAAATCACTACGCATTCAAGCATAAACAAGGACACGATACAACTCTTCATCTTATGTAAACAGGTTGTGGTGAATGCTTTGATTGGAGCCATTCCATCTATTGGAAATGTTCTGATGGTTTGTCTCATATTCTGGATGATATTCTCCATAATGGGGGTCAATTTGTTTGCGGGAAAGTTCTTTAAGTGCTTAAATATAACAGACAATGTGAAATTGCCAGCAACCAACTTTACATATGCCAACATTACTTATCCTGTGATTAACAAGTAAGTGTATTATGATATCCTTATTATAGCAATAGCATTTAAATATGTTTACTTGGCAGGACAATATGTCAATATCTCACTAATAATGTGTCTCCGGAAATTCGATGGAAAAATGGTGATGTAAACTTTGACAACGCGCTGGCAGGTTATCTGGCATTATTGCAGGTAAATGTAAGCATAGCTTGTATGTAATATCTCTTATTTAGTTATATAGCGGAATAACTCAGTGCATTCTTAGTACCCCTAATATGTTCTATATGAACAATTGGTAAGTTCTCAGCTAGTACCCATATTTAGATTGAAACACCCCAATATAGAAATCGAAAAGGGTACTTCTGTTATTTAGACTAGTTGGATAGGGATAGGATATTTATGTTTATCCCTGTAAATAGGAAAACCAAGGGAAACCATCGGCTTACTGGAGCTATTGCAGTGTGGTGTTAATGATTCACACATTCCTTCAATTTAGTAGAACCCATTAAGGTTCTGGGTTCGGGCAATGTCCGTTAAGTGCTTTGCCCAAGGACACAACCGACTAGCTACGACCAGTTTCGAACCTACAACCCTTCGAATAAAAGGCGATGCACTAAAACACTAGACTAATTAGACTAATCTGCCGGGGGGAAAAGCAATATTATATAATCATCAATACCACATACCCACATTTCGGTTGATGGAACATACTATATCAGAATGTTTAGTTTCAATTCTGTCCATAGGTGGCAACATTTAAGGGCTGGACAGCAATTATGTATGATGCTGTTGATATTACTGATGATGGAAAGCAGCCAATATTTGAAAACAGTGTTTGGTTCTATCTTTATTTTGTTGGCTTTATTGGTGAGTAAATGTTTTCATGTTTCTTGTTTGTCTCAGTCATACCTTTTTTTGCACAAAAACTTAATCAGCTTTACTTTTCCAGTGTTTGGTAGCTTCTTCACCTTGAATCTATTCATTGGTGTTATCATTGACAACTTTAACCAGCAGAAGAAAAAGCTGGGTGGGCAAGACATTTTTATGACAGAAGAACAAAGAAAGTATTACAATGCTATGAAGAAACTGGGATCTAAAAAGCCACAGAAACCAGTCCCACGGCCAAAGGTTAAAACTATCTCAATTTTACATTTTTTGTGCATGTAAAAATATGCCTGCAGCACTTAGTTTGTTACCCTGTGTTAATACCAAATCATTAAGATTTTAAGTCGACTTATCAGTTTAATTAAGTTGGTGACAACCTTTCAGCAAAGACATATACTTAATTAATCGAAGTTTATCCAACATGCCATGCTTATGTTAAGGCTCATCTGATGCGTATCATATTTTACCAATTGTTTTAAAAACTTGCAGATTAACATGAAATATTATACATACTAATTTATTTAGAAAAATTCCCTTTTTAACACCTTTTTTTCCATACAGAACAAACTTCAAGCATGGGTTTTTGACATTGTGACTCACCAAATGTTTGAGATTACCATTATGCTTTTGATCGTTGCTAACATGATCACTATGATGATAGAATCCCACAACATGTCTAAAACATTCGAAGCAATACTAGAATATGTCAACTATGTGTTTGTTGCCATTTTTACAGGAGAAGCATTGATCAAAGTAAGTTCCAAGCACAATGAATGTATTTGTAAAATCAGCAAGGCATATAACAGTATGGAGAAATACATAGAGCATAACCTGGCCAAATATCATGTTTATAAAAGTTTTTTTGGGGAAACTTTTCATTGTGAAAACAAAACGTTAACTATTCAATTTTAAATAAGCAATTTAGATCACATACAAGTATCGAAGCTTACTCTAAGCAAAACGCACAGAGTTAGCTAGTCCATAAGGACAAATCTGTGCTTTTATATCGAAAAAAATAAAAAATGCAAGGGATAGGCAATCGCCAAACTGCTTTGTGTTGGCCCTTAGAACAATATTAGTTAATTGTATACAATTGAGACTTTTTAACTGTTTTTGTTAAACTGATTAAATCTACTGGGTTTTAAGCTAAGGTCATTTGATGCCTTGTCTAAGGACACAACTGACGATCCAGCATCTGATTTTTATCCCATCTAAATAAGTTCCATTTTATAATTAAAGTCTGTCCCAAATAATAATAATTGCTGCATATTTTAGATGTTTGCTTTGCGGCACCACTACTTCAAGAATCCATGGAATTTATTCGATTTTAATGTTGTAATACTTTCTATCATTGGAAGCACAATGAGCGAACTAATTAATAAATACTTTGTTCAGGTTAGCAGCATTTTGTGGTTGGTAATACTGAAGAATAGGATATTCATGTTTATCCCCGTGAATGAGAAAACTAATGGGGTTAAAACGGGGAATCGTCGGATCACTTTGCGCCCACCGTTGGGTTACTGGAGCTATTACAGTGTGTTGTATAAGGTAGACAAGTTCCTTTAATTTGGTAAAACCCAATGTTCCGCTAGGTTTAGGCAATGTCTGCTAAGTGCCTTGCCCAAGGACACAACCGACTAGCTACTGCCAGACTAACCGTCTGACTGATAGTATCTCTCTAATATTGTAATGTGCATGGAACACTGTAAAAGTACTTATTTTTATATTTTAGCCAACCCTGTTCCGTATTATCCGTCTTGCTCGGATTGGACGGATTCTGCGGTTAATCAAAGGAGCAAAAGGGATCCGGACTTTGCTCTTTGCTCTTATGATGTCACTTCCTGCTCTTGTCAACATTGGGCTACTGCTTATACTGGTTATGTAAGGAATTAAATATTTTGTTGTTTTGTTCTACGCTGTCTTGTTATTTAATGTATTCCATGTAGTATATCCGGCCATTACTGATTTAATTAAACTAACTGACCTTCTGCCATTGAATGTAATGATAATTGTTAATGAGTTTTATTATGATTTCCCATCACAAGTTGCTGACAGAGTCACACCGCAATGCACTTTTTAAATTTAGACATATAAGAATGATCCTGTATTAAATTTTAATTCTTATTTTTAACTGAAAAATAATAATTACGAAATATTCCAATATGTTACAATTTCATAAGGTAAACTCTAAAGATACTTATTATATTACAAATTGCATCATGCAGTTTCAAACATTTATGATCGGATAACGTCTGAATCAAACTAAGATTAGAAGTGACCCTGGCAACCAATATAGCTTTGCTGTGTCCATTAGAGAAAAAAATCTTCTTACATGTTTGTGGTTATATTACAGGTTCATTTATTCTATCTTCGGCATGTCCCAATTCGCATATGTGCGTAGAAGTGGCGGTGTTGATGATATCTTCAATTTTGAAACATTTGCAAACTCTTTCCTTTGTCTGTTTATGATTACCACATCAGCAGGTAAGTCTGGTGAATAATATTTATTTAAAACTAAAAGAATTACTGTGTTTAATATATCTTTAAATTCATTTTCTTTTCTTTAACATTAAAATTTAAAAGCTAATTTATTGTAATTAAAAAAATTAAAAATAAATAAGTTTAAAAAATTATATTAAAATTAAATAATGAAAACAACATTAGAATGACCATTGAACAAATTATGTCATATTAGGTTGGGATGGACTTTTGAGCCCCATGCTCAACTCGGAATACCCATACTGTGATCCTGATCTAAACAATGGAAATCCCAATGATACGGGTGATTGTGGGAGCCCCACTACAGCCATCGGTTTCTTTGTCACTTATCTCATATTCACGTTTTTAATTGTTGTAAACATGTACATCGCAATTATCCTGGAAAACTTTGGTGTTGCCACGGAGGAGAGTACAGATCCACTCGGCGAAGATGGTAAGAAGATGGTTTAGGATAGGATATTCATTATCCCCATGAATGGAAAAACCAAGGGGGTTAACACACGGGCAATCATCAGATCACCTCGCGCCCATCGTCGGGTTACTTGGATCTTTTGCAGTGTGTTGTATATGATAGACACTTTCCTTCAATTTGGTGGGACCCATCAATCCGCTGGGTTCAGGCAATGTCCGTAAAGTGTCATGCCCAAGGACACAACCGACTAGCTAGCGATCAGTTTCGCACCTGTAACCTTTTGATTGAAAGTCGACGCACTTAACCATTAGACCAACCGGCCGGACCAAAATGTTTAATAATAAATATAAACTTGATGGTCAAATCTTGGTTTCATTTATTATTAATTAAAATAACTTTACCACAGATTTTGAGATGTTCTATGAGATATGGGAGCGATTTGATCCGAAAGCAACACAGTTTATAACCTATGCCAACCTGTCGGATTTTGTTGATAGTCTGGATCCTCCACTCCGAGTACCCAAGCCTAACCTGCACAGTCTGAACAGCATGGACCTGCCCATGGTGATTGGTGATCGACTGCATTGCCTCGATGTACTCTTTGCGCTCACCAAACGGGTCCTGGGAGAGTCAGATGAGCTGGAAGGTCTTCGATCTTCCATGGAGGAGAAGTTTATGGCTTCGAATCCATCAAAAGTTTCCTATGAGCCGATCACAACAACTCTGAAAAGAAAGCAGGAGGAGATATCTGCCGTGATGATCCAGCGGTGGTGGAGAAGAATTCGTCTCCTCCGTACTGTACGTATTGCATCCATGCTGCTCACGGAACGAGCTCATGGGGACAGAGATGATCCTCCTCCTCCTGGTAACGGGTCGGCGCAAGTGACTGAGTATAGAGAGGAAAATGAAGAGGCGGAACAGGAGGTGACAGAAGAAATGGAGCAATCACACACATACACAGCAGCTAATGAGTTGCCAACTTATGACCAAGTAATGAACTACACAGAACAAAAATCACCGCTGACAGTGAAAACAACTACAACTTCTGCGGCTATGATTTCAGGCCAACGGCCTACCTCACTTTTAAGCACCAGTGCTTTTAAAGTCACGCCAACAACTTCATCTTCACCGCTCGACACTTCGCCATCAATTTCATCATCTATATCTACCCCACATTGTGATCCTACAAAGATGGCGAATCGACGACGATCTTCAGAGATAAGTGGAGTGAAGTCCCCGTGCAGAGGCAGCACAACAAACACTCCACTTCCGAGACACACAGACTCTGATGCCGAGAATAACAATGATGGTTTTGTACAAAATGTTAACTTTCTGGTGAATCGTGAAAGAAACGAAGTCACCGAATCAAAATCAGCTGAAGATTCAAACCGAGCTTGTAGTGACACCATGCACCCCACTACGTCACGAGGTGCAGTGGATCAGTCAGAAAGGCGCGCAGTTTTGTAATCTAGCAACTTGGGTTTGTTGCATGCTGCAAGTAAATGCCTATCTTATGTTGTGTTGCTAAAGGGATAATTCTCACTGGAAATGAGCAGTCGCAGAAACGAACAAAACTTTAAACCTTGCTATTTGCTTGTCACGGAATCCAAATAGACAGTTTTTTTCGGGCCGAACAAGTAAACAGCATTGTGCACAAAGTTCCATGTACATGCTGTGTATATATTATAGGACAGTATATATGCCAAGAATGAGTTTTAATTTTGTATATTGCATATTCATGGCCCTAATGCGGGAATTTTGATGCAATGATGACGATGTCCGTAATGTTGCTATCCCACACAGAATAGCAAGTGTTCAATTTATTTATCAGTGTTACTTGCAATATGGCATGCTATAATATGTCCAGCGGCCGACGGAACAAACTACATGTTATATCGGGGTGACTTTTTCCCGCCACTGGCAGTGTCTTCGAAATGGACCGATTAATAAAATGTAAAACGAGAAGTTCTGGTAATTTGGTTGATCTGATCAATCACTTTGTATTGGTTTTGAGTTGGGAATTGGGAGTGCACAAGACACATAATTCCATTATTTTCCGGCAAAGCTACGTAGCTATGTACTAGGGTAGAATCTGATGCAGAATTTATTGGCTGTACTCCGTAATCACACATAAATCTTGTGTTATCGCGATATCAGTCGGCGACGATTCTAATAAATGAGCATCGCGATTATCGTATCACACACGCATTATTTTATCAGGGAAACTCTGCGTAAAAATGCTTCTGAGTATCGGTAAAAATAGCGTTTTACCTCACAAACGCATTGTTGTGTAGAACACTCTTACCAACACTTGTTATTCTAATGATCGCAATAAACTATAGTTTTACGCCTCTCATTATGTACTGTTGGGGCTAAAATGTTATAATGCTGTCCGTTTAAATATACTTTAAAACAGCCATGGTGCAATACATTTGTATTGGTACAAGCTAACATTGCTGACATACAAATTCAGTAGAACTAAGTTATATTAGCATTAGGCAATATAAAGTTCAATATTCAACTTGTAAAAGGTTGTTTATATTACGTTGACAATTAAACAATCAACGTGTGAATGGTGTTTTGTGTAATTAAAGTAACTAAAAACATTTTCCCAACCAAATATTTACGAACTACGGTCGGCGGCCGGCAAAATGTACGTTTCTGACGCACATACCTGGCTATTCCTTCAGTAGGTATACATGGTGGTTAGGTTTTACACATCGTATGTAAGCTTATTGCAACAATAATAAAAAAGGTTGATTTCACTTGCAAGCCTAAAGACAAAGTATAGTTTAATTGTCATCAAGAAACGTATTTCAATCTGTTAAAGTCGTTTAGTTTGCATTTTGTAAATTTCCCATATTCACTTAACGATAATCGCGATTATTGATAAGTATCCTCGCAGCCCTAGTTTTAAGCCACATTTTATAACTGGATCACATAAATTTATTAAACAACAATCATATGATATATAAAGGAGATCGCACGGGTGACCACTTTATAAGATACTGTAAATACATTAAATAGATAACATTGCACAAGTTAATTTTACATATTTATGAAAAACATCGCAATTGGAAGATCAATAAACTCTTAAACTTCGTGAGCAGGTCATCCAGAAGTCTGCGGTCAGCAGGCGATGCCATGTCTGGTATGAGATCCAATGCTTCAATGAAGTTCTTCCTTTAATTATATGGGATATGTTGGACTGTGTATATTTTCTTAAAATCTACAAACATGTTTTGTCGGGAATTTTACAACCAGTACAATGCAAACTTATTTAAAAGAAAGTTGTTTATCTCACACACAAAGCTTTTCCGGCCGGTTAGTCTGGCGGTTAAGTGCGTCGCCTGTCAATCGAAAGGTTGCAGGTGCGAAACTGGTCGCTAGCTAGCGGTTGTGTACTCGGGCAAGGCACTTTACGGACATTGCCTGAACCCAGCGGATTAGTGGGTTCTACTAAATTAAGGGAACGTGTGAATCATACACAACACACTGCAATAGCTCCGGTAACCCGACGGTGGGCACGAGGTGATCTGACGATTGCCTGTGTGTTAACCCCCTTGGTTTTCCCATAAACGGGGATAAACATGATTATCCTATCCTATCATATCCTTTTATTTTGTTCACCTAAGAATGGCAGAGATTATAACGGAACAAAAAACTTGAGATTTATTTAAATCAATACAGTTTGTTCACTTATATTCGAGCTGACTAAATGCTTAGTAAGGATGCCTGATTCACACAGTCACTTCATTGTGCAACTCACGATGATTGTGGAGATTCAAATGCAGAAGTTGCTTGCTGGAGAGCCTCGATGTCCAACCGAGCTTGGAGCGACCCATTTGCTCCCATTCTCCGGATGCACTGGATGAGACGAAGGATTTCCTCCGACATCATCTGGATCACTTGGGTGAGGAAGCGAGGAACAAGGGAAGGGGAGATCGAGTAAACCTGAGGAGGAGGAGGTGATTTTGTTTGACTCTTCGCCAATGATTGATTGACACTAAATGAAAATTTTAAGGAGGTGGCTACCCGATATATGAGGTCACAGTCGGGCAGTTTAAAAAAGACAATTTTTAATATCACCGCAACAACATCTCAGCAGCGTCAACGCGGATAAATTTATTATTCCAAATATGATATGGTTTAACTTCCGAAGTTTGCAGATTCAAGTTGGCATTATAGAAATTTACCTTTTAAAATAAACGCGTTTTGGGTATTATATAGTTGCTACCTTGTTTTAGGTGGTACAAAAATAAAAGAAGGTTATTGTCGGTAGAAAAGTTCTTACCTCAGCATGTATTGTTATGGTGCTCATCAAAGCTGATTTTATATATGGTCGTACACCTGTATGAAACATGCATTTAGTCATTGAAAAACAATAAGTTGTTTTAAAAAAAATAAGGATAATGTTGGTAAATTACAAGAAGGATAATATTGGTAAATTAAAAGGATAATGTTGTTAAATTAGAAGATTTGCATTACCTTCTGGTCTTAAACATTCATCCCAGTCAAAACTTCCAGCGTACATTCCTGGCTCAAGTGCACCACTTAATGGCTCAACTCTATGCTCAATATATGCTTCGAAAAACTTTTCGTCCAATTTTCCAAACTCACTTTTGCAAGTCTACAAATGGACATTATCTACGGTTATATCAGATCGCAGCTTTACAATTTAAGCCATTTCTTGCTGTATCTGAATGGCACAACAAATGACAAAATTAAGTTATTATCTCTAATGTGTATAAATAGCATACAAAAGGTTGCACCGCATTGATTTTTACCACTAACGGACTGTTAACCAGTTATATATTATTCGTGCATTATCTGCATTACATTATCTTGGCAATGAAGCTTAAATCTTTGATTATATTATATTCCTTTATTTTAGCTTTATGTTAAAAAAATACCTTTTCAGTAAGTTCAACATTGGGAAAATTTAGGAGCTTAAAATGTTCTAAAAGTTGTTGCAGAAAATGTTGTTCAGTGTATAACAAGTTGCTGATGCCAACTACAAGTCGCTGCTCCTGAAAAATATAAGTGCACTGAAATATAACAGACGCCTAAATCAAAAAAAGTAGAGCAAGATGTTAAATAAAATGTGTTGAATACAAACATATTGTAGTTACCAATGGTGGAAGGTGATCTTGTGGAGTTTCCGAGACGTCTGATTCAGAACGTTCATGAAAGACGGAATGTTCCAGACAGGAGCAAAACATCTGATGAGATCCATGTAGTGAAATTGACAAAATTATAAAGTAAAATCTTTTTAATCTTTAAAGTAAAAAACAAATTATTTTGAATCATTTTTTATTAGAATTTTGATTCTGTAATGGACATCTCTAACCTTAATTAGATTATTAAATGGCTACTGCACCACATATGACAACTACACACAATACAGTGTCCATAATATTTAATACTGTAGAATGAGTAAACTTGCCCTCTTAATCGTTTAAAACTATATGGGTTGGAATTTATTCAGTCAATACATTTAATGTTCCTATACACATTTTTCAAATGAAAAAATCTCTGGCTAACATTTTAGAATAGTATTAAATACATTTTTCTAAAAAAATCTAAATATCTTGTTTTGTGTATATAAATATAGCTTCATGCATGTGTAGAATGTTAGTCAAATAATTAAACTGTTGGATTAAAATTAATAAAATAAAAGTTTATATAAATAAAATTAATAAAATATCAAAGCTAATTTTAATGAAAACAGGAATTTTGCAAATGTTTTAGCTACTATTAAATGCCAACTATGACCCCAATGCATATTTTAAAAAAGTATTGCCTTTTTTAAACAAAATATTCTATATATTGTTGGTGTTGAAGGCAACTCAGACATATCACATACAGTGAAGAGTTTGTTGAGGTCTTGCGCCACTCTACTCTGCACAGCAACACGAGCGAACACAGGCTCTTCCCCGGGAAGCGACTCCAACACCTCACGGAGCATGGATACCAGGTTGAGCACAGTGTTGTTGAACTGGGAAGGCTGCAAGTGGAAAATGGGGGTGGGTAATACACCGACTTGCATGTAAAAATCAGAATGAAATTATGTGACATATAATTTAAAAATTATTATTACTAATTGGCCACGAAGCTAACAAGGCTTTAGCCATCAATGTTTTGCACAGCCTACTGAAATGACATGAAACGGTAGCATATATGCGGATATTAATGATTTTTTTCATTATATAGGATAGGATAGGATTAGGGCTGCGAATTAACGGTTAATTTAAAAAACGGTTAACTAATGTAAAAATAATCGATTACCCGTTAACCGATTTTCTTAAAACTACCATCAAATCGGCACCGTTTTTGGCAAAAAAAGTTCAGGCAGCTGTAAAGGGCAGCAAAGAAATAATGCGCGTGATTACCGGCATTATCGGGTCTTATTTATGTGTTACTTTATAGTTTTTAAACGTCACCTTAAGACACATAGTATAACTTTGATTGTAATGCGTAATATTGAGTTAAAAATCAAACAATCAGCGTCTGAATGGTTGCTTATATAACGTTGACAATCAAACAATCGACGTGTGAATGGTTGCTTATATTACGTAATAATGAAACAATCAACGTGTGAATGGAGTTATGTATATTTGAAGATTATTAAAACGCAATTACGCCCAATTAAATGTGGGCGGTAAAGTAACGTTAAAAAACGGTTAAACGGTTAAAATTTGACGTGACGGTTAACCATAAAAACGGTTAACCGTGGTTAACCGTTAATTTTTCGCAGCCCTAGATAGGATATTCATGTTTATCCCCGTGAATAGGAAAACTAAGGGGGTTAACACACGGGCAATTGTCAGATCACCTCGCGCTCACCGTCGGGTTACCGGAGCTATTGCAGTGTGTTGTATATGATAGACACGTTCCTTTAATTTGGTAGAACCCATTATTCCGCTGGGTCCAGGCAATGTCCGTAAAGTGCCTTGTCCGAGGACAAAACCGACTAGCTACCGACCAGTTTCGCAGCTTCAACCTTTCGATTGAAAGGCGACGCACTTAACTGCCAGGCTAACCGGGTGGACTAAATATATACAAGTCCCTAATGATGACATAATTGTGGTGATTATTAAACATAATACCATTGCAGTGACACCCTTGTTGTTGATAGCCCAGTCTTCTTTCACCTCGAAACTGCGAATATCTGGGAGAAAACTCTACATTTAAGTAAACAATGCGACATTGAAATTTAATAGAATAATATTATAAAGAAATGTATAAGAAAATTAGTCTTAGTTTAATTTTTTAATTAATAAATAACAAATAATTCCAAGACACAGTAAATACTGAATGTTAACATGCTTAAAGGTTACCATCCGTTGCTTCTTGTAAAAATGTTGATAAACTGAGGACTCGTAGATCATGAATAACATCGTTCAACGACTGCAGCGTGCCATGGGGGAGGTTCAATGTGGACAACTCGACCAGGCACTGTCTGTTTTGGATAATTTAAACCACAAAAACGATAAATTAAATAGCTTTTCTAATTTTTGTAATTTTTACCCACCGCAAGAATACCAAAACTATCTTAACAAAAACTATTTTTAAAACTTTTAGAATTATAATTTTCTTCCAATTGCCATCCTTAAAAAAGGTGTGTAAACAGAAAATAGAAAACAACATGGGAATCGGCCCTATTTTTTGCTTTAATAAAATTTTAGAAATTTCCCCGAACAAAATGCAAAAATGCCTCAGAACGAGCTTAAGTCCATAAAAATTCCACCTGGCAGCTTGCACGCAGTCGTACAGAACTGTAGCGGGGAGAGGAATTGCTGACGGCCATATCCCGTATGATTCCCGCTCATGGAGGTCCTCATCATCATCCACACACAGAGTGGCAGGTAGGAACGCAGCGCGAAGTAGATTCACAAACAAAATCACTGTGTCTCGGAGCAGTCCCTGCAGTTTGGTTTGTATTATTGGGTAAATATTTTCAGTATAAAATAAATAACAGAGCAAAAATTCGAAACAAGAAACTTTGTACTGGTCTGATCCACAATACAAGTGAGTGACTGTCAAATCGTTGCTTAAACATAGTTGATAATTGTCAAAATGTTGGCTTTGTTGATGTGAAGTGTGGGTGCTGTCTATGCAATGTGTGGATTATACCAACGCAATATTCACTTTCATTTAAGGAAGTTCTAGGAATGTACTAGACACCAATCGTTGCTGGTGTGATTTACAAAAAATCAAATAAGATGTTTGGATTTTATTTAGTATTAAAGTAGTAAGAAAATGTCAAGTTATTTCCTGTTTTTAATAAGCGCATGACCAGATGCTGCACACACAATAATATGAATCATCAGAATTTTATTGGGGAAAAGCGATTTGCCTAAACAAGATCAATCCACACATTAAGGAGCAATAAACAATGTTGTTAATTAGTACTTTTAGTCATCAGCTTCAATTAATTAGCATTCCATACTTCTACGTTTAATCCAAAAGTCTTTATCCTTAATTCAATAATTGTTACCTTATAATTATTTAGACCATTAAAATAAAAAATATTGCAATTGTTTTAAAATAAAGTTGATTAACGTGCATGTAAAGATTGACAAATTGATAAAGATTGGTTTCTTCACAACGAGTGGATAAGCAAAAATAAACATTTTCTTGCAATTACAGCAAATTTTGGACTTAGACGCCAAATACCTTCATTTGCTTTGCATGTTTGGCTGCCGTTTCTTTTAACTTGTCAACATCGGAACTTTTTTCACCGGTCTCACTTAAAATCACACCCGTTGAATAATGTTGCCATAAATTCCAATGCTCTGGGATTTGACTGGTTGCAATGCTGGTCAATTCCTGTTGTTCGGTAAATAATTTGGAAAATAGTTAATGAGTTGAGGGGGTTTTTACAAAAACCAACTCAAGTATTTGAATATGACAAAACCATTGTCTGACTAGCCACAGACATTATTTTCAGAATACCCACACATTAACTTACTTCTAAATATTGATGGTAAACTTGAACTTTTCCAACTTCATCCAACCTTTCGATACATTTTGTAGCTAAAAATTGATTTGACATAATTTAAACACAACACACCATATGCGATTTGATTACATATTCAATGATATTAAATCACTGATAAAAAATGTGAAAAGGTGAAACTGAATCATACTGAAATTTTTAATGATGGAGCTTGTGCAACTCAAAGCCCGTAATATAATATACTTTTTTTGCATTCATTTCATCATAAAAACTAACTTCCAATTATCTTCCTGTACAAACTACATATGGGTATCCCAATAGGCTCACCTGTACTGAGATGCCGGTCTTTGCACTTGATCATCAACTCCTGTATCCAGCCATGTTGGTGAACCAAACAATCCCACCCTGGGTCACCTGATGTGCCGAGCCCGAGAAGATACCGGATGAGCTTCTTTTGTAGGTGAAGTGGAGAGGGCAGTTCCCGCACTTCCTGCATTAATTGCTCTCGGAAATCGTTAATCCTCTTTTCAACCTCCGCAAACACTGGGAGATTAATTAGCGATTAGTTTAGTTTATTTTTTGTTTCCACGATGAAAACATAAACCAGGACTATTAAAAAAAATTGGAAAACGGGAAAAGTCATAAAACACAAAGAAAAACAACAATCAGTAAGAATAAGGTATTTTTTTCCGGTAAAAACCGACTAAATAATTTTGCAAATTACGTTGCAACATTTTTCCATTTTTTACAATGCTCAGTATAAACCATACAGCACCACTGTGCTTGACTAATGTTTATGCTTCTAGCCCATAGTCCACCATATACAATAATATACATTATTATTGGAACAGGGAGATTAGGGATGGATAAAGTATAATTTCGGGATTTGGATATCCCAAGATACAAAATCCAAGATCGCAATTTAAATCAGGTAATTGGAAACAAAAAGTCCAGAAAAATAATAAAATTAAAATAATAAGAAAAAAGAATACAAAATTATTCTAAATTAGAAGTTAAAATTGCTGTTTGAAAACTGTCCTATTCTGAAACTGTTTTAGAACAGTAAACCATCCTACTTGTCTATCCCTAAAGGAAAGGTTCTAAAAGGTGGAATACGACTGGTCTCATAGATTTGGATTTTGTCTGGTTAACCATTTTTCAAAATGTTATTATTTGTTTTTTATTATAGTTTTGCATACTTTAAAATATCATAATTTTTAATATATTTTTTGTATCTATGACTTCCAATGATCACAATTACTGATCAACTTTTGTTCAAATTGCAAGCTTGGTAAATAAACGCAAATAAAAGCGACGTGAGAGTCAAAGTACATGGTTTGTTTAAATAAATCATTGTTTCTTTGTTTAAATAGTTCACATTATGCTTCATGTAACAAATTTTATATTTAACTGACACTAAAATAGAGTCATAGCAAATTTCACATTAAAATCTCATTTAAATCAATCATTCATGCAAAATCATTTGATAAAATGCATTGGCTGAAATTGTCAGTGGTTGGAAAAAGTAACCCATGCAGTGTTTTCTACACACTTTTGCTTACCGAGCTTACTTCTTTTCAAATGCATTTGCAGCGTTCATGATGCGCAATTTATTATGCGAGTCACCCAATTATTTTGCAACACTCCACAATGATAAGTATAATTATGATGTCATAATAAGACGCTTGTTATACATCAAATGCACCACACATCTTATTATTAAAATTTGACACTCTTTTAACTCTTTCCCTCCCAACTCGCCATATATCGCGAGTTGGTGGTAAAACATGGCATCCCGACTGTACATAAATGGGTGCAAATCTAAAAAACGATTTCTCCGCAATGCGTAATGGTAGAGACCTCAGCTATGGCTCATTCGATCAAGGAAACCCTATATTTTATTCTTTGTGATTATCGTGGAGAAATATTAAAAATGCGAGGAGTGATAGCCTTTCTTTTTCAAGGCTTCGCCTCTTATTTCTATCGATTTTACACAAATTTACACGTGACTAACTCAGCCAATAGGAGTCGTGTTAACTTGCAGAGAAGCTCTTTTTGTCAAGCAAGTCTTTCTTTACATTCTCTGTGAATTTCGTGCCGTTGAGATAAAAAGGAGAGCGTTGGTGACGTTTTCGCAGCAGGCGGTTATGCTTCGTGTTCACCAAAGCATGAATCCAGCTGGGCCTGCTGAGCGCACGATAAAGAAAAAGGCGGCGAGACTAGCTAGTTCGGTGTGCCCTGCTTTGAAGAATATTGGATATAGTATTTGCGTTTGTTTGGTTTTGTATGCCCTTTTTACACTTCCTTCACTGTTCTTTTTTATACTTTTTACTATTTTAGTTCTAAAAACTAAAACTTCAATGCGTTTTGGTTCAAGTTTTCATAATATAGTCAGAAAAAAGGGAAATTTCAATTACAAATAGTAAAAAAACTACTGAAGATAGAAATACAGTTCGAATTTTCCTGAGTACAAAAACTATTAGACAATCTACATTCCAATTTTTATCTCATTTGGGCATTCCAATAATAAGTGAGTATTTCGTTTGTCAGTGCACCTCAAATTTTTCAAAGTCGAGCAGAATTTTCTTTGCATAAAAAGTGGTGTTCACTAAAGTTTACATAATATATTCTTTATTGGAGGTAGATTTTAGATGTGCAGCTTGTTTAAAAGAGGGATAAATTATCTTTCCAACCATACTAAATATTAAATCATAGCATAAACTTTAGAAAAACTGTGCTAATTTGAAAATGACTAAAAATTGTAAAAAACACTGCGGGACAGCATGTTTGAATTAATGCATTTGGCCGGGAGTGAAAGAGTTAAATGTTGCTATATTTATTTAAACCAAGATATAAAATATGATTCGTGGTGCATATGATACATGCACATTTATATATTAAAATACTGTGTTACATTTTAAAACTACATCAACAATTTTTTTATTTGCACATCCACCTTTTGAAAAATACTATACTGGTGGAGCTGCTTGTTCTTTGTTCTTTATGCTTTGTTTAGCAACAATAAATATTATTGACAACTAAACCAATTCTAGAATGAAATTTCAAATTCTTGATTTGAAATTAAAGTAAACTATTCTATTTTCCCACTCCTAAGCCCTTTACTATCTATGACTTACAAAGAACATAATTACAAAATAGCTAGGTTTCAAAGATTGGGCCGATAACTCAATTAGGATACTTTCGACCTAACAGTAACAGATATACCAGTTCTTAACAATTTTTTAATCAAATCATTAATTCGACTTCAGTTATTTAACAACTTACATACATAAAACTGACGTAATAAATGTATTATTGCATCATAGCAAATTAGTTGTTTCATTTAAAGTTTGTTAACAAGGATTGTAGCAAAGTGTAAAACACCCAGTAAGGTAGCCAGCAACTTTTTTGCCTTCCACAATTCAGTGGATAATGTCCACTTAGTCCCCCTGGCTAACATCACTGTTGATGTAGATATGGAATTTGAACATGGCTCTACCTCAAAAGCGTTTTTATTGCTAAATGGATTGATTATAACAAAAGAGCCAAATGGAGAAAAAGCATTAAACCTTTTTTAAAGACTTCAACATCAGTTTCCGCAAACAATGACTTTGCTTTTTCGTAATCATTAATGACGACACCATAATCTCCCTTCAGTATGTTCTTCTCAATGCTGAGCGGTAGGTTAAAGAGAAACTAGAAAAAGTTGTTGATGTATTTAGGAATTCAGTCTAATTATTAACTTACCTTGAAACGTTGTAGCACATTCAGGGTGTTTCTTATTGAATCGGCTCGGTCTTTGCAGCTGAGCACAGTTTTAAACAAAGTGTTGGCATTTTCGCTTGCCTCTGTAATAATTTCAGAAAATAAATAACAAAAATTTTAAATTAATGAAGCTACAATTTATGTGAACAATACAACAATTACTTGATTTTTACATATGATTTTTACATTTTACATATTTTTACATACAACTGGATTACATAAGAATTACTACATAAAAATAACAAAAACAAAAAATAAGCAACTTATTTAAACTTAAATCTGCAACAATTACTGTAAAAGCTTCACCATTTAAAGTTGTCTCTAATTTATCAGTTAAATTTGCGTTGTTTCTGCCGCTTCCGTCTTTCATCATTTTGTGGTGGATACCTGAGGATGGTTTTATACTGTAGATGCTGCAATAGTTGGTAGCATAGTGAATTTTTCAAAAGAACTACTATTGACATTGGTCCTTGGAACTG
>CH002447.1:91562-106849 GCA_000149265.1 Ciona savignyi | reverse complement strand
GTAACAGTCAGAACGATTCAATTACTATATTTTTTACCGGATATTTTCACCGCTTTGTTTGTCTTAAATTTTGTATTAACTTTTATTAGTTTCGACTATCCATGTGTTTCGATCAGATGATTGTAATAGCTTGTTATAATTGTGTTTCGATGTTATTTATTTTTAACGAATTCAAGGATAATCTGAGTTAGTAAATTTTATATTTTTTTGAGTGTATTGACAACATACTTCTAACACTGGAGAAAATTTTACATCACAGTCTTGAGATATCGGCTAACAAATAATATAGGCATTAAAATACTCTTTGTATTCTTGGAAATATCTGTGAGTTGAAACCCAATATTTTTTACCTAATATCTACTTGACATTAACAGAAGGTGTAAGGCTACAACCAGTGCTGCCAAGTCCTACAGACCATTTTTGGGTTCAAAATAATAAAACAAGAAAAACTTGTGACGTAATAGATAAAGCTTGCTTTAAAAGCTCCATCAGTTTTTTTCTTTATATCTGGGCTTTATATATCACACAAAGCAATCATTTTAATTATCTTGTGTTACTCAAACAACATTTTTTGGTGCGCAATATTCATCTTTGTTGCTAAGCTTTTCTCTTGAAAACGCTTATGTACCGGTACGTACAATTTAGAGGTCCAGCAGCAAAATTGAAACACTGGCTTCACAGACAGTGTGTAGCTTTTAATACACCTGATTTTAAACAACCCAAATATAAATGGCATCAAAGTATTCAAATCTACCTGACAAAGTTTCCTGGACCTCGAAGAAGACTGGCAGACTGTCTTTGACATGGTTAAGTGGAGCATTGTTTGTGTTTCTATTGGCTCTTCGTTTCATGTATGCATGGCCCTCCTGGGATTTGTTTGACAAAAAACATTTACAATATTTACACTAAACTTATAGTGTAAATGGCTAATTAACCATGCATGGAAGTAGTGTTTTGTCAATTATTGGAAGCATTTTTAGATCAAACAACTGTAAGTAAGATGTCAGTGGGCTTTCTGCAACAGTTAAAATGCTATCTCTGTACCTTAAGTTTGCTAAAGGATGTATCACAATGTCGTTCCAATAAAAACCAAGATGGATCAAAGTTTTGGTCAGTTGGGTCAGGACTGCCTTTTCCAAACAAATCAGCCAGCTGCATGTACACTTGCGTCTTGTGCCTGGAAAGTCAAAAAATATTAGTTATGAGTTTCCTTTGAATTTGAAAGAAATACATATTTTGTTTTGAGTTTTTTTACGATAAAACTTTGATGAATGCTAACTGACATGCTAGTGCCTCGACCCTTTAAAAAAAAAGAAGGAATTCGCGATAAAATAAAAAATTTACAAAAACAAGCCTGCTTTTTGATATTTTTGGCCTTGATATTTTTTGCCAGCAAATAAATGTAGATGCTACAATAGTTATTTTTTGCCAGCAAATAAATCAAAACCAACATAAATGCACTAAAGCACTATAGATAATTACAAGAAAAAAAATTTCTGCACCCCATGAGCACGTATAAACCGACTTAAACCATTAATCAGTTTATTGTAACATTCCATCACTATAAAACATTCCAAACAAATCATGATACAAAAGTGACGCCCACTTTCCAGCTTGTTTACCTTTGCTTTGTTATTATTTTATAAAGATTATCACAGAGTAACATTATGTACTTTTACTTTACAGTTATCACTTCTACATCCAAACTCACCCCAATTCTTCTGAGTTTAAACCAAGTGGGTCAGTCCTCAAAGACATAGTAGTTGATTTTTGGACTCGATCCAAACGTTGATCCACCCATTCGCTCTCATCCACCCATACTGAGGAACTTTCTAGGGGTCCTTTATTAAAATAACTATTTATTGTTGATAAACTAAGAATTTAAATGGTTAAATGTTATTATTTTGGTGCCGTAGTACCCACCGACTTTCTTGACAGGCAGTCCAGTAAAGGTAACGGTTGATGTGCCAGTACCACCAGACTTTGTGATTACGATGATATTCCCCTTGCCAAGTCCTGCTGCAGTTCTGCAGATTATTTTCGACATTGAGATCCATTCAACTGTCATTGAACAGTTTTTTCCGCAAATAGCTACACCTGTAAAAAATTACATGCTACTGATTTACAACTCAGAACCTTTAGACTGTCTTCATGCCACCGACTTCTTCCCATATTAGATCATAAAGAGACCATTCATTCAACTGCATTAGCAAAAGTAGTTTTCGCAGCGCAATTCAGAATGCCAGTAACTATGCCTTTGACTTACATTTGGTGTAATCAATAGCGTATTTACAAAATCCTTGGAACATTGGTGCAAATTAAATTAAAGGAATGCTAAATAATATCAATGCAAGTAATTTCGAATTATTGGATATATTTTTTGTGTCATTCTTATTTCATTTAAAATATGTTTTATCATTTGAACCAAACTGCATGTGGCAGTGTTATCTTATAAAAAAACTACTTTTAAGGGTTTTATGGTGCAATAATATTTTTTAATACAGGAGTGGGTGAAATAATCTTTATAAATATTGGATAATTTATTTACCCAACACATCACTTTGACTTGTCCCTAAATTTTCACCACGTATGGTAACTTTGGTGGATGGTGTTCCATCTTTAGGTGAAATACCAGTAACAATCGGTGACTTCAGCATTTTACTTTACTCTATCCACTTGGGATGTAAAACATATGCAACCATTTGAAAACAAATAAATTAACAAAATATTATAATTTACTAAAAAGCTACAAGCAAGATAAATGTTTAAAATCAATCTTCAGCAATAAAAAATAAAATAAACACATTAACAAGATTGTAAAAGTGCATTCAAAAAAGGTAGCATGACTAATCAACTGCTACATCATTGATTTTTACACTAAAATCAAATAAAATACACAAACTCGAAATAAAACAGATCAATAAAGTGTTATCTCTCGATAGTATATCACGAATCATAGTTTATATATTATTTATATGAAAGGCACATTTAAAATCAACCAAAATCAGGGTGATCAATAAATACAACCAGCAACTACCAAGGGTAACACGGGTGGGGACAATCACGAATGTAGGTTTCCAAAGTCCCGGCATTGACTTGCATGAGAGCTGTGTAAGTAGTTAGCTGATTAAGCACTGGTTTGGTAGATAGTATGTCATAGATGGAGGAAAAACTGATGGATTTTCTGCCGGAGGTATCTAAGCATTTTTTAGCATCGGTTCGACGATCGTCAAAGAAAGGCGGGTTTTTCCAGTTGTCATAATTTGTCTCCACAACATACCATCTTCCAGCTGTAGTGTTAAGGGACATCACATTGTCAGTTGTTGTGCGATCTCTTGTAATAACAGCCCCCTGTTCAGCTTCAGCACCCCCCACAATATAGTACACTGGAGCAAGAATCTCCTCTTTGGTTAACATATTTATGGCATCAGTGTAGTTATCTGCATTTTCCATCACAGTTCTAGTAAGAAAACTTGTCCAGTGACCATTTCTTTGACCAAGAATCCACTCCAGCATACCAATAAAGCCACCATCAATGTTAAACCTTTCATTTAGCGTGATAGTGAAAGCATTTGGCTTGACACCACTTAGAAGACCAATGTATCCAGCGAAGTTAACAGACTTGTAAGCTAGCTTCCCTCCTTTAGTAAACTCCACATTAACCACCAAGGGTTTGAGGTATTCAGTAATAAGCCAGGTGTGATTTTTTACATCCCACCCCATGAACAATCCAAAATCAAGATTTCTTCCGTGATACAATTTCCCGGCGTCATCCTGTGCAACGATGGATGTGCACACCGTAAATATTTCATAGAAAATGTTAAAGAGCAAAATTTCGCCGTCAGGAAGACCTGAAATTTTCGCAATTCCCTGGATTTCAGCTCCATAAGGTTCAGGGAGCTTTTTGATCAACTCAGGAAGGTACTCGTTTAATGCTGTGATAATTTTCGGTGAGACTGCTTCCACAAGTTTCTTTACCTGTCCGATCATTGCAACTAGCTCTTTCTGTTTGTTTTGAATCACAGGTTTCCAGCGAATAGAAGGGTCTTGGTCGAGATCAACTTGCAGGGTTGGTGGCATACCCACACAGCGACCGTGGTTAACATGACAAACCCCCATGTTGACAGTCTTCAGTATATGGTGGACAGCACTTGGGTACTTCCAAGTAGCAACAACATATACCAGCAAAATGTAGAATGATGTAAATAAATGCATTGTAGCCTATCTGTTAATTTTGTGGTACCGTAACCAGGTTTTAGGAAAATCTTGAAGAGTACATACATAATAGATATTTGCTAACTAATTGCACATATAATAAACATATTGTAAAATCAGTTTAACCCATGTCGCAACAATGAACTAGTAGTGCCGATAGAAAAAAGTTAAATGATAAAAGTATAAATATTTAATATTTTTAATCGTAACATTTTTAATCATTTTGGATTTAAGATCTTAACATTACCCCGGAGCCAGCTACAGAGGTCACTTACTAACATTTTAACATGAAAAACTAATCTAATATCGCAAATAAACTAGGCCTATTAACAGTAATCTTAGGCTAGATGTATTTTTAGTCCCCACTAATTTCGAAATTACAAACCTATGGCTATGGCTAGTCCCTGATAAAAAATGGTTTGTGTGTCAGAATTAAAATGGCAATTAATGCCTCGCCTGTATTTGTGCCACAAATAGGCCAAAGATGCAAATATACAACCACTTCCCTTAGTATACAAAATGTTTACGTCGCTAACTTAAACCGACTATGCTATGCTAAAAAACATTGAATTCCTGATCACAACACCAGTGTTTCCAAAGTTCTTTTACCTAGAAAAAAAAACGCGGAAAAACGAAAGACGAAAGTAAAAAGTTAAACCCATTGACGAGGGGCTACAGTCCTGAAAATTTCACAATTTTTTAATTAAACCGTGTAAAGGAGTCTAGTATTCTTCTTGGCAGAGGGGACAGGTTATACATGCCGTGCACATGAGGATGGATTGGTGCTTAGCCAAATTTGCATGACCAGTGATGATCGGAAGAATAGATCGTAACTGTATCCGCCGCAGCCGCAGGAGTTTCTTAGACAAGGATAAGCCGGGTCCAAGATACGCCTTTGTCTGACGACAGCCATAGTGTTGTATTCATTCTTTAGCATGTTTTCGGCTCATCCATGCCTCCAATTATGTTTTAGCACCCCGGCTTTTCTTTTATGCTCTTATCGGGGCATGCGCATTTGGCCGCTAGTCGCTAAACCAAAAGGTCACTTTAGGCTGTCCTTTCCAGTTTGTAAAGTCGGTGCTTGTCTTAGTCTGACTCCAGTAACTTACAGCATATAATTCAGACAATAGACTATAGACTCACGGTAATATTTTATTCTGTAAGCTGCATTCTATTACTTAGAATGCAGCGCATATAACGCGATTGGTGGCAATATTTTGTACGTTTACATACACGGCAATATATAGCAAAGTGGAGACATTTCGACGCCCATTTTAATTGGGATAATTACTGGCGTTTTAAGTACAAAAGGCGGTGTAGTTGTCGTAAATACGACGCAAATGACATGTTAGATATACGTCGTTCACATACGGGTTCTACAAACAATACACGTGATCATTATACATAAAAATTATATTAGTTCCCGAAAGCATCGATTCACCACATATCTCCCTTTTTCCAGGCACTTTTAAACAAAGTATTATGCCTATTCTCGTTGTGGTGAGATTCGATGTTGAGGGAAAATTCTTGATCGCCTTTCACAGCACCACGAAGAATTAATTCGAACCTGCAAAAACTAATAGACCGTGGTTGGCCAATCAAACGCCAGGCTACACAATTATGCATAACAAACTGGTGCATTGTATGTGAGTGCGTGTATAACTGTTGTGTATTTTTAATCGAAATTGTGCCATCTCACAATTAAGGCAGCAACGCCGCGAATTGTATCACATGACCCCATGAGGCCATACTTTCGCCAACCAAGCAATTAAAATTAGTAGCACATATCTTCGCTGATTAGCGGAAAAATAAAATATAAACAAATAGCCTCGCAGTGCGATAGGGCAACAAAATATAGACATCAAGGTGGCGAAAGGTAATAACGACCAATATTAGACATGTTAATGGTCAGTGACACATAACGCAGTGCTCTTACCAACTATGAAACTACGGCAATACGTTCGATCAAACTTGGCACCGTATAGGTTCCATACACAGACCGTGTAACTCGACGTGGAATAGGCGGTGGCGTCGTTGCCTGTTGTGGAACAGGTGGAGGATACGCCACGCGTGGGGGAATGGGTGGTGCTACAGGCGATTCGGTTTGGGCGGTACGATCTCTTATGTTATTATGCTTAAATTGCACCGACGCTTTGCAAACTGGAAGAACAGCCGTAGCTAATTTATTAACCTCTGCAGCGTTTGTACAAACGGACTTAACTATAGGAAACGACTCCGGACAATTCGACGCACTTAGACGGCAAGTCTCACCATTTTCTACATAATGAGCAATCCTGGAGAGCGAAGGACGAAAACTGGCGGTATAATTGCGGGCACATATTCCATATACAAAAGCTAGGTTGCGCTTGCTTTGGAAACGTATGTCAGACACACGTTTATAAGTAGGAACTTTAACAAGACGACAATTTCGCGCATCTACTTTAAAACCAAAATACTGCAAGAAATCCCTACCAATTACAGGATGCAGTACATTTCCAACGCGAAAACTCCAACGAAATTTACCGACGCCATTAAAACTTATAAAAACAGTTTCTTTACCAGACACTTTGATATTAGTGTCATTCAACGTAGATGGACAATTTCCGGAGTTATATAATGACTTTACATTATCCATTGGAGGTAGAACAGAACATTCCTCACTTTCATCCACAAAATAGCGCGTACCAGTCTTATAGTCCGCAACAAAAAATAACGATCCAGGAGGAGCGGATTTCGACAATCGTTTCGAAAACGGTCTATTAAAGCGTTTACGCTTACGATTATTTACCTTTCGGACTTTTCGACGACCATTTATGCCAGAGTGGCAACGAAAGCGTGACTTAAACGGCGCGTCAACTTTAACCTCACAAGACAGACGAAAATTAGACATATACGCGCCTGATTTACTGCTTAGTCGGTTGCTGTATGGACGTATAGGGTCATATGACAAAATATCGCAAGCGCCACTAACCATTTTCTGAGACGGTGTTCGTGCACTTGTGTATGATGTCGGTTTGTTCTTTCTGTCTGCAAACTTTCTTCGTTCGTCAGGATTTCCACGGCGAATCTTCACTTAGGCTGTAGAAAACGACTTCTTCTGGTTGTTCACGCAGATTCCTGTCGAGGTCTTGGCTCAATCGGGTGATTTAGACAGTTCTTAATCTTGAATAATATATGTCGCTGACTTCAGTTGATGATGACAAAACACTTCAGGCGGTTTCTTCTATAAACAGTTCTAGGCGGTAACTTCAAGTTTCTTTCTCTATAAGCGGGTTTTTTAGTTCTTTTACAACTTCGAAATGAAGCTTCTTCGTTTACACACTTTTCTTCGGTAAGGTTGCGTGTTCATATCACGTCGGGGTCACCAATTTAGCACCCCGGCTTTTCTTTTATGCTCTTATCGGGGCATGCGCATTTGGCCGCTAGTCGCTAAACCAAAAGGTCACTTTAGGCTGTCCTTTCCAGTTTGTAAAGTCGGTGCTTGTCTTAGTCTGACTCCAGTAACTTACAGCATATAATTCAGACAATAGACTATAGACTCACGGTAATATTTTATTCTGTAAGCTGCATTCTATTACTTAGAATGCAGCGCATATAACGCGATTGGTGGCAATATTTTGTACGTTTACATACACGGCAATATATAGCAAAGTGGAGACATTTCGACGCCCATATCAATTGGGATAATTACTGGCGTTTTAAGTACAAAAGGCGGTGTAGTTGTCGTAAATACGACGCAAATGACATGTTAGATATACGTCGTTCACATACGGGTTCTACAAACAATACACGTGATCATTATACATAAAAATTATATTAGTTCCCGAAAGCATCGATTCACCACAATGTCCTAACAGAGCAGGCAGAAATACAGAGGGATGGTTCTGGACCGATAAAGGCAGTGCTTGGTGCGTCACGAGCCAACTCGTCAGTTTCATCATTCCCATCAAAGTTAGAGTGCCCTGGAATCTAGAAGAGTTTCACACGATTAAGTCCTTTAAGATTGTGAAGAAGGTGCCATGTCTTTCGCAGCAACGGGCTATGTATCTTCAAGCTCAATATTAGAGCCTTTAGAGTTTAGAGCAACCGGACTATCACTTAAAGGTATATATTTATAAGGGCTACTACATATATCTAAATGAATAATTGGCAAAAACTCTATAAATGTCCATCTGGATAAGAAAACTGCAGCATCTTCCAATGCATCCCTAAATGAGTAATGAATATTTAGACGCTTTGAGCATATAGCCGCACGTGGTTATCATATATAACCTATACATCAAATTAAAGGTATTTATAAGGACTACAACATATCCAAACGAATAATATTTGCTTTAACATGACTGCAGACTTAAACATTTGATAAACTTCCTTTTTCCCACATAATGCCATGCCTCTTTGTTTTCAAACATGAATTAATGTCAAACAGTTTGAGAACCTTGGCTCCTGCAGTAAAAACAGCAGAGAAGTAGAGTTCAGTGTATATTAATTCGTACCCGCATATATTGAATTAATCATTATATGCGTGTTTTATTGTATCTGCACTTAGTCAAGAATAAAAAACCTTTCGTGACGGAGTTTTGGATCGCGAGAGTCATAAACGAGTACAGGTATCAACAGAAGCCCCAAATAACTTAAAACGCTACTTAAAACTCGATTAAAAGGCTTAAAATTGCTTAGTTAGTCTGGGCTGGGAGCCTGTCGAGTTCAACGCAATGAAAAAATAGCCACTTTTTATTTATAGCATCGATCTATGTATATTTCTTTGTAAGAGGATAGGATAGAATAATCATGTTTATCCTTGTGGATGGGAAAACTAAGGGGGTTAATACACGGGAAATCGTCAGATCACCTCGCGCCCACCGTCGGGTTACGAGCTGCTGTTGCAGTGTGTTGTGTATGATAGACACGTTTTTTCATAGGATAGAATATTCATGTTTATCCTTGTGGATGGGAAAACTAAGGGGGTTTATAAACGAGCAATCGTCAGATCACCTCGCGTCCACCGTCAGGTTACCGGAGCTATTGCAGTGTATTGTGTATGATAGACACGTTTCTTCAATTTGGTAGAACCCATTAATCCGCTGGGTTTAGGCAATGTTTGTAAAGTGCCTTGCCCAAGGACACAACCGTCTAGCTAGCGACCAGTTTCGCACCTACAACCTTTCGATTGAAAGGCTACTCACCGCCAGACTAACCGGCCAGAAAAAGAATGGATGTCTACCGGGCACATTGTTATGGGTGTGGTCAGTGGTACATAAGCAGGGGTGTGTAGGAGGCGTTAAGGAGACACACAAGATGAGGTATATTTGTTCCAAACGTAACCTCACGCAACATGGTGAAAATGATCGTCATATCCTATGGTCTCACAAAATACTTAGGCTAACATATATTTAAAATTGAGCTAGATAAGCTTGCCGCGTCAAGATAAATCGCGATAACGACCAAGGCAGTTACATTAAAAAGGATAGGATAGGATATTTATCTTTATTCCCGAATGGGAAAACCAAGGAGGTTAACACACGGGTAATCGCCAGATCACCGCGCGCCCATCGTCGGCTTACCGGAGCTATTGTAGTGTGTTGTATATGATAGACACGTTCCTTTAATTTGGTAGAACCCATTAATATGCTGGGTTCAGGCAATGTCCGTAAAGTGCCTTGTCCAATGACACAACCGTCTAGAGCGACCAGTTTCGCACCTGCAACCTTTCGATTGAAAGGCGATGCACTTAACCGTTAGAATAACGGGCAGGACAAAGATAAGCTTGCCAAGTATAATTCGCGATAACGATCAAGATAATTTACGATAACGACCAAGGCGGCAATCTCTCATTTACGATGAATACAACGAGGCACAGCATTATATTAACGATTAATACATCGTAGGACAGCATCCTATTCTACGTGTAAACCACATATATTGCTTGTGCATAGAAATCATGCATGTATTGCATTCTTCTTTATTACGAATCCCTTTATTACGAGCTGTTCGTCTGCTGCACCTCACCGATGAGGGACTTCATCTCTGTTCCGTGCCAGCGTTTATGTGATTGGCAGAACCCAGTCAATACATACACAGATTGTATCACAACAATAAAACCACACTCTTCATACCTCCTTGGTGTACTTAAACTCCTGGCGCAAGACCTGTTCTTTGATGTTTTCCTCTTGGTTCGGAGTAATCTTTTGGCGCTTGTTGTTAAGCGCAGCAGGCTAAGGTCTGGCCGGTTGGTCTAACGGTTAAGTGCGTCGCCTTTCAATCAATTGCAGGTGCGAAACTGATCGCTACCTAGTCGGTTGTGTCCTTGGGCAAGGCACTTTACGAAAATTTCCTGAACCCAGCGGAAACCCTTTCACCACGACGGAACTTTTGCCGTTTTTGGCACTTTTGAGTAAGGTTGCTTTGACCTTGTTTGCTGCGAATACTGTTGGACTTAGGGAAAAATAATCTATTACAAAGTTGTCCAGTAGATAATTTTCTACAAATTGGTATTTTTATTTTTTTGATGACGTCGTAGAATTTGTAATGACGTCATAATCAATACTTCATACTCTAATTAATCGTTACTGGTAGATTGTAGAAGATAGTAATGTATTACAAAGTTGTTCAAAATGAAATTTTCTACAAAGTTACGTCGTTTATTTTTTGATGACGTCAACTAAGCGTTATGACGTCACACATGACTGACAAATATAGCATTTTATCACCATAATCACTGTCGGCCTCGTTCATGCTGGCAGCCTGATCGGCTGTAAACTACCGCGAAGTTGCCATATTTCTTTTGAACATCATATAATAATTGAATAACAAACAAAACAAAGACAAAAAAATGAATAAATATCAATAGTAATTAGCAAAAGTCATATAAACATATGTTTACATATATTGCCTGAACCCAGCGGATTAATGGGTTCTACAAAATTGAAGTAACGTGTCTATCATATACAACACACTGCAATAGCTCCGGTAACCCGACGATGGGCGCGAGGTGATCTGACGATTGCCCGTGTGATAACCCCCTAGGTTTTCCCATTCACGGGGATAAACATGAATATCCTATCCTATTGTTGAAAGATCGAAAATGACGGGTAAAAGCGAAAACAAAGATGGCTACTGCTAGTTTTATTCTCACAACAACTTGTGTAACAGTTTTAACTCCCCAGAACACAAAAGAGCGATTGTTTGCCTTAAAGTTAAACTAGATACAAAAATTTTTAAGAAAAATCTTTGGAGCAATATTACTCAAAAATTTTAAATGTAAAGGTTATGTTTTTATGCGTTATTTCGAAAGAAATATTCAAATGCTTTCCAAAAATATAAAAACTAGAAAAATCCCCCAAGAAACGACTGAATTGTGCATTTTTTTCGGGGACACTTCTAGGTTACAAATATGTAACCGTCGTGGTCTAAGGGTTATTGGGTTTACCAAATTGAAGGAACGTGTCTATCATACACAACACACTGTAATAGCTCCGGTAACCCGACGTTAGGCGCGAGGTTATTTAACGATTGCCCGTGTGTTAACCCCCTTGGTTGTTCCATTCACGGGGATAAACATGAATATCCTATCCTATCCTATATAAGGTGTGATTATAGACGTAATGTCAGTGCCAGTCGAAACCGGCACTGGCACCTGTGAAAATTGACAAATCAGCCTTGCTGAAAAAAACTTGAATCGTAGGCTGTACGGTCGTGTGGCCAAATGATTACCGCGACCGATACATATACCGACTCCTATTAAAAAACGGCCCAAGTGACGAGCCCATCATGAGTTCAAAACTTAGCTCAGTAAAAAAACCTTAAAAACTTGAATTATCACTCAGACAGAAATATTCCCCAAAGCAAGTTTACCGACGATATGTTTACATGTATATGCTGGCGGGGGACTGTTTTGTGCATTTTGTTCTTTCGCAAACGAATACATGTATATTCTTGTAGTATATTTTCTCAGTAGTATCTTCCGAGAGGGCCAATGAGGCACTTGTTTCTCTCGGCAAATACTTATATCCATAGCAGAAGTGAGAGGAGGTAAAGAAATGCCCTTTGGTTTAGCTCTTTAGCATATACAACTACCGGACTAAATAAGACTATCAAAAAGAGTGTGCAAAATCGTTTTATATATAACATATTTAAAAACAAACTAGTCATGGTTTTTAAATAAGTGAATCAAGATTACATTAAGACTACGAAAAGCTTAAAACCTGCCGAATGTTTTACTGGATTGTATCTGCTGGTTACCGCATGAGCAAATCTAAATATATTTATTCATGATCTACTAGTATAGGTTTGACTACCCACTACCTAAAATATCCAGCTATATCTCTAGGAAATGTCGAACATTTTTCAATATGTTTAGTTTTTGTTCCCACGATAAAAACACAAAGCGGGGCATTTGATAAAAATTCGGAAAACGGGTAAAACGACAGTCGTTAAGTCACGTCTCAAATCCAATCAAATATTTACTTTACACAGGTTGCCAAACCAACATAAAAAATAAAATAGGTAAAATTGGAAATATAAAAGTTTATAAAAAAGATACATCAAGCCTCGAAGAAAAGTGCGCGGTAAAGCAATGGGGAAACCGGTAAAATTAAGTAGAATATCCCACCGCGGACTCTACACACCCCCAGTTACAGAGGAAAATTTCTTAAAATATAAAATGCTAGAGAGTGTCAAAGAAACTAGAAATTGTCAACCAAAGGTAAACCACCACTATTTTTAAACCCCATTTGAATGCCTTCTATATTTTTCTGTATGTAGAAACGATCGAATTCCCTATAGTTGCCTAATTCCTCCCTTGGTATTTCTTATAAAAATTGTATAACGTTTGGGTTCCCAAGTTACCAATCTAAACTTGCTATCTCAGTTTTCTAAGAAGTATCCACGTTGGTAGGCCTATATACAACAGCAATAAAACCAAGAAAAATTAAATGTTCTTTTACTATTGCGGACTTGCGTAAACTGATAGCGTTAAAGAAGAGTGAGTGATCACTGGTTTAAGTGCAATTGGATGTTAGGGCAAATGGTTTATGGTGGGTATGGGGTATACGAATCTTTTTTGTTCAATTTGAAATTCACTATCGATTTGCAAAGGAAATTCTAAAAGGACCCAGAAATATAAGCACGACTTCCACGACACCGTTTTGCGAATGCTGACGCCAGTTTTAACAGCGGATATTTCGGGACTGAATAGGATAGGATATTTAAATTACCGAGGGAAATCCCTTAAAATCCACATGTGAATAAAATACACTATTGCTGCGTATATAAAAGAGCTAAACAGATAAAACCAACACAAATCGATAGTGTATTACAATTAAAACAAAAAAATCGGGTATCCTACACCCACCATGAACCATTTTAAAAGCACCCTCCTTAACACTTAACCGCAAACAGTGATCAGACTTCTTTATTGACTCACAAAAAAAGAAATAAAACAAACTAATAAGCTGAACTTTTCATATATGCAATTCTTCTAGTTCTATTTTTAAGGAAATTGTCGTAACATACTGCAGTAGCTCTTTAACACACTGCAATTGCTCCGGTAACCCGGCGGTGAGCGCGATCTGACGTCCGTGTGTTAAACCCCTTTGGTTTTTCCATTCACGGGAATAAACACAAATTTATACTATCCTACCGTGATAAACTGTGTTATTCAACGTTGAATAATATTGAAGTCAATCCTTTTAGGAGGCGTTTAACTAATTATTCTCCCTATCTCTCCAATGCTAACTGACCTTACAAAAACAGCTGTCACTCAAAAATCTGACATAGGAAGTCCTATATTTTTTTACAATTTAAAATCGAAGCTTGGATCTGCAACCTAAACTCAAAACCCTTCAGAAATTAAAAATTTTTAAGGCCATACCCTTTCGTACATAGGCAACTTTTTTCCAACAAAACAGCCAGCAGATGCACAATTAACACCTTTATTTCCAAAAGCACTGCTCCAGTATTACAAAACTTTACAGCTATACGAATACACCGGCACGCAGCCATAAACAATATCTAAAGAAGGAAGGCTACCACTCGTCACATCATGTCGCGCATAGAGGTCTTAATTGGTTACACGCCATCTTTAACATTGCATAATATTGAAGTCAGCCCTTTCAATGTCGCATAATTTGGAGTCATAACTTTCAACATCGCATAGTAATAAAGTGAGCCCATTCAACATAGCTTATTAAAGTCAGCCCTTTCCGTGTCGCATATTTGTTAAGTCAGCCTTTTCAAAATCATAAAACAGTGAAGTGAGCCCTATAAACATTGCAAATATGAAAACCAGCCCTTTTAACATCGTATAATCGTAAACTAGATTTATTTCTTTAAATATTTACATTATTTTCGGCAACACTTTTTGAAGTTTTCAGCCTGTCGGCCTTGTGCGTCCCACAAAACGTGAAACGCAATAGCTGTCTCCTCGTGTTTTTCGATTTCTTTATTAACGACTCGTTTACAGATAGCAGTTATAAACTTGTTACCGTATTAAATAGTAACCTACGTAAAAGCAGTTGGTGGCCGTTTTATTTTATAGTACTAATTATATACTGTGTATAATTATGTGTAGCTTCAATAACAGAAAACCGCACAAAGCCACCAACCGAATGCAGTGAAAAATATCATCCATTCATGCCCAACAAACAGATTTGATATTGCCTATGAAAGATAAAGGTTCATGCTCGTTTTAAGACACAGCTAAATTTAAGGGCTTTGTGTAAGTAATTTGTACCACTGTAGTCTCTTATCATCTCATATAGCGGAAGAGTGTGCAAGTTAACCATTCATAACAAATCCGGTACCTCTAAATACTACAGGATCGCTGGGGCCGCATGGAGCGCTTAAATCGGTTGGAGCGCTTGGATCCCTTACTATACTTCTTAATTACAAAAGCCTAGATTTTAATGGTTAGGGTTTGGGGTTAAAGTTAGATCTGGGGGTTGAGATTAGTGTTTGGAACAGGGTTAAAATTACGGGGAAACATACATAACAAGCGTTAGGGAAAGCAGCGGAAGTGAGGGAGGGAGGGAGGGAACCACTGCACACTAAAATTATGGAAATTAATTTTACCC
>CH002447.1:62935-83163 GCA_000149265.1 Ciona savignyi | reverse complement strand
AGATACGACCATGCATATCTATCATTCAGGCCGACTTAAGGTTGCTACGGCAATGCGAACAAAGCGCGGTTAAATATTTCGATTGTCTAAGAAGTAACAGACTCTTGTAAAGTTTTAAATATTAATAAATCCGAGATAGAAAATCACTGTGGGTTGGAACATGTAAATTGTAAAGCCTTTCTGTTAGCGCGCCAACGCCTTCGATCGTTAATACAACGTGATCGGCCTTTCTCTTATGCTAATCGTAGAGGCCGTGATTCGCACGAATCATCAAAAAGACAGAAAGCCCTTCTCTTTTCTTATGCGCCGTAACCGCAACGAGGAACAAGTAAGAAAGTTATGTTTTGGAACTAGCAATTTGTGGTTTTCACTCAAATTCGATTGCTAAAAAATAACCGCAGTTTTATTTTGCATCCATTATAACAAGTCCTATATTAGGCTATAATCTCTCGCGAAATGAACGTGCCTAACTGCCTACTATTACCAATTATGGCGTATTTTTTTCTTTTTGTGTTAAAATTGGACCATCATAATCACGCAATACAATAAATAATACGACGAACTACAAGTTTCAAAAAGCTTATATTGCAAACAGTGTATTTTATTGAAACAATCAAATGCAAATATAATCAAAACGAATTGTTAATGGCTTAAAAAATGAAACTTTATTAGCTCGAATATCTCCTTGGTAAATTTTAACATAACGCTATCTAACCTAATTATGCGATCACGAAAGTGACGCGTATAACAATTACCGCTTCGCTTTTATTCAGGTCTGCTCGTTTGAATTGCGATAGCGAAATAGAACCAATGTTTGGACGGACAATCGTGTATTATAGCGATTTGAAGATGTTTCTCCCATTCTACGTAGATAGGTATTTCTCAAAAATTTTTTTGCGCTTCCGCGCGAAACACATTCCCGCCCACCCTGGGATTTAAAAACAACGCCGCCTATGGTTTTTGCATGGGTAAACTGACAATGGGTTTTTAAAATAGTGGTAGTTAACATATGGTTGACAATCTTTAGTATTTATACATTACTGCGAAGTTTTTTAAATGGATATGCTGACTTACTTATTGCTACCAAGCAAAATATTACATGCCTTTTATAACATTTGGTTGGAAACAAACTGTTTTTTGAAACTCTATTAAACAATCTTGGGCTAAGCAGTATGTAAGGATTGTTTGGCCTTGGTTTAACATGTAACATCGAAAGAAAACCGACAAGAGTATCTTTGCAAACACATTCACCATAATGGAAAAAAGTTAATTATTATGTATATATAAATCCGGAGGTCTGTTATCAGTTAAAGACAAAAAATTGTTTTAAAAATTCAAAGTTCACATGTGACGCACAACTGAAATCTCTAGGTTTAAAACATCAAAGAAGAATAGTAAAGCAAAAAAGGATAAAGACTTGAGGCAGCACAAATTGGGCCCAATCAATGACAAATTTAAATGTGGTGGACCATACAAAACTTTCATGACCAAAAAATGTCACTTAGCATGAAATAAGCCAAAACGGTGCTTGTGGTGATGTTGCCAAGATTTTCGAAGTAAAAGGAATTGATTATTTCTAAAAATATAAAATAAATTTCGACAAAAAAAACTAAAAGAAATTTTGACAGTGAAACTTCTATTAAAATGTTCTTAACAAAAAAATAAAAGCCAAATGTCAGTGCTATTGTTTTTAAATATCATTTATACCTATTGTATCTGTTTTTTAGGGGTTGGTCAGTCCCAAATTTTCCAAGAATAGAGTTCTGTCGCATGAAGCTCTGCAGCGGCCCTAAGCATAACCACCTACCATGGTTTTAGAATAAAAAAAAAATTTGGTTGCAAATTTTTACACAATCCAAATACATTATTATGGGTTTTCAATCTTGAAGTGTTTAATTTTGTCTATTTAAGGTTAGAACACTTAAAAGAGATGGAGAAACATCAAGGCCATGATGCGATGCATTTGGAAATGGTTCTAATTCTCATGGGCACATTGATAGTATCACAAATTGCACTTGTTCAGTGGAAAAATAAGCATCCAAAGTCATATAATGTAGGTATTTAGATTTGTGACAATATTCCAAAAACAAGGGGGTTAACACTTGGGCAATCGTCAGATTACCTCGTGCCCATCGTCGGGTTACCGGAGCTATTGCAGTGTGTTGTATGATAGACACGTTCCTTCAATTTAGTAGAACCCAATAATCTGTTGGGTTCAGGCAATGTTCGTTAATTGCCTTGCCCAAGGACAGATCCCTAGCTAGCGATTAGTTTCGAACCTTAAACCTTTCAGTTGAAAGGCGTCGCACTAAACCACCAGATTAACTGGTTGGAGTATATATATATATATATATATATGTATGTGCAAGCAGAGTCCTTTACCAGAATCGCTATATTTTACAGACGATTTATATAGTTTGTTTTTTACAAACAGAATCTGATGGATCCCCAACTTAACAAACAAATCTTGTTATCTTTGTTTAAGTAAAAAGTATTATGTGGAAATAGTTTATTATAAAGGATTGTTTTTATATTATTTTATATAATTGGGCTTTTAAGATCAAAATGGGTTATTTTAATTTATTTATTTCGAGTCCTATTTTTTATTCCTTTTTTAACGTTTGAATTTAATTGTCCCTTCCAGTTCTATGATAACAAAAAACAAAGAATATTGGCCAGAAAACTGCTATTATGCTTATATTCTCCAGCCCGGCGAAAATTTCCCTGGAGTGATTTACTCGAAATTTGCCACTGCGTATCTAATACATATTTGTTAACACTAGGGCTGCGAAAAATTAACGGTTAACCACGGTTAACCGTTTTTATGGTTAACCTTCACGTCAAATTTTAACCGTTTTTTAACAACTCTTTTTTTGAACTCTTTATCTGTACGTTGGTTGGTAAAACGCACGCTTTCATGACCTGAAAACTCAGGTTTTTTGTGGCACAGAATCCTTAAAATCGCAACCTATATAACACACACGTTCATTCATATTTTGAAACGTTACTTTACCGCCCACATTTAATTGGGGGTAATTGCGCTTTAATAATCTTCAAATATACATAACTCCATTCACACGTTGATTGTTTCATTATTAACGTAATATAAGCAACCATTCACACGTCGATTGTTTGATTGTCAAAGTAATATAAGCAACCATTCAGACGCTGATTGTTTGATTTTTAACTCAATATTACGCATTACAGGTGACAAGGTGACGTTTAAAAACTATAAAGAAACGCATAAATAAGACCCGAAAATGCCGGTAATCACGCGCGTTATTTCTTTGCTGCCCTTTACGGCTGCCTGAACGTTTTTTTGCCAAAAACGGTGCCGATTTGATGGAAGTTTAAAGAAAATCGGTTAACGGTTAACCGATCATTTTTACATCAGTTAACCGTTTTTTTAAATTAACCGTTAATTCGCAGCCCTAGTTAACACCTATAAAAGTTTGACTAGTTATTATTTTATTTTATTCCTTTTATTATGGAGCAATAAACCAGACTGATCACTGATTAAACTGGTGTGCCAAAAATCTGCACATGGCACCATTTACTATAAATATATATCTATACACCATTTACTATAAATATATGGGTATCCCATAACCTTTTACCAATAATTCCCTTGATGTGTAACAGCAACTTGTCGTTTTTTACATTTTATGTGTTTCTAGATGGTTACTTTGCTGGGAATGTGGATTGTTCCGCTTGCGTTTTCAGTAAAAATGCATTGGTTTCGATTCATTATAACTTGGATTATTTACACAATAATAACATCTATCGTCATTATGAAAGCTCGAAAAAGGCCTTTATCAGGAACTACCCCAAGGTCAGTACATAAGCGAGGTTCCGTTGAAATTATTATATATAGTATCTGTAATTTAAGTTACTGGTATTTTATCAAGAAAACTTAATAATAACAGTGATTACTGCAACACCGCATTAATAAATATGAATACAGAAGATACATGTTAACTTTCTTTTGTAAAACTTTGATTTTTATGTTTTATGTCATGATTTTAATGTTTATGTCCAACTCTGCCATACAGGTGGATAAATTATATTTACGTTGAATTTTTTTAGATTGGTGTATCGCTGGTTTCTCTTGCTGTTTAGGATCAGTTACACCGTTGGGGTGTTTGGTTATGTCCTCGTTATGTTAACCATGATGGGCGTAAACCTTATGTTCAGGATCAAACCAGAAACGGTATGAAAAATTTAAAAATAATAATTTTGTTATCTATTTTGGAGAATTGGCACTCCACATTAGTCACTTTTGTTTATTTAAAGAAAGGTTTGTTTTTCTTAGAGACTTTTTTTAATAAATTTTAGTACTAAACTTTCAATAATATAGATATAACTTTATATTCTGTTACCTTTTTCCAATGTAGATCTATTTTCTGAGCCAAGTTTTATCATTTTTAGGCAATGGATATCAGCATAGTCCTTTTATTTTATGGACTCTACTATGGTGTTATGTCAAGAGATTTTGCAGAAATTTGCTCAGAAACCATGGCTTCCACTATTGGTGTAGGTTTTTTTATATGTTGTTATGAAACATTTTTTCCGGTGCGTTTAACAGCGACTTTTGGAAATAGCAATTCCCTGAAATGCATTATTGTAACACAACGTTATTAAATCATTGATACCTTCTCACAACACTCTTGTCACTATAATGCAGTGGTTCTCGATTGTTTTGACCTCATGGCGCACCTGAGACCAATTAAGAACTGAACGAGCGCACTTTGCACAGTGAAAACAATATGCTAAATACTCAAACAATTTAGGAAAAATATGGAAATTAAAAGTTTAATTTAAATAATTTTATCACCGAATTTTCCACATAACAAAATTACTGTTTCTTGAGCGCTCTTGCTTTTCGAAAGTTAATGTAGAATTAACGTTACAATGGAAAAGAACGAACTGATCACTAACCATTTAGTAGTTTTATGATGTATGCACACTCTGTCGTAAATTAAAGTGTGGCGCACCTAGCTAACCCCTGTGGCGCACCACTGCGCCGCGGCGCACCATTTGAGAAGCACTACTATAATGCATGCATATTACAGTACTACACCAAGAGTGGAATTCCAACAAAGAGTCTTGCCGATGGCGTATGCGCAGTATGTGGCCAGGTCCTGATTCTCCCAGAAGACCAGTTTGACACTTCTGTTGAGCGAGTCTATAAGCTTTCATGTTTGCATACCTTCCATGATTCGTGCATCAGGGGATGGTGTATAGTTGGTAATATAATATGTATTCTGAGTTTCTATTTTTAAAATAAGACTATCTAAATCTCCAGACCGGGTGGTTTACTTTTTTCAATTCTTAAATAAGCATTAATAGCCCAGTTTTCTGGCTTTGTACAACCTTTTAAAGGGTTGAAAATGGGTCATTGACTGTGATATTATGCAGCCCATATTACAATTTTTAATATAAGAGAAAACAGGATTGGTGGCACTTTGAACCTTCTTCCAAAAGGTTTGAATTTAAGCTAACTTTAGCTAGGACGCATTTTTAGCGCATGTTGCCAAAACCCAATGCCTTATTGCGTGTTACTAATTGAACTTTGGCCCTATTTGTCTTATTAATGCCTTTATTGTACCATTGGGATAAACCATGTATCCTTAACTTACACCCTGTGTCTTGCAGGTAAAAAGCAAACCTGTCCCTACTGCAAAGAAAAAGTGAACTTAAAGCGAATGTTCACCAGTCCATGGGAACGTCCACATATTCTCTATGGCCAGTTACTGGACTGGATACGTTATCTTGTTGCTTGGCAACCTGTTATAGTGTCTATTGTACAACTAATTAACTGGTCTCTTGGTCTTAAATAACTCGGTGCAATTTTTTTCTTATTGTTCTCACTTATTTTTACTTCTATATTTTCGATATTGTATGCATTCATAGAGAAATAATAATATATAGGTGTTTTATTAATACCTTATTTGGATGATTTTAAAATTATTTTTTCAATTTTACTCTTTTGTTTAATAACAGTTTGTTAAGCTTATTACCAGCTAACATTCGGTGGGAACAAAACCTGCCACAAGAAAGTTGGTAGAGTTGTTGGGCATTTCATCTTATCGAATAGCTTCGTAGGTTAGACAGTCCCTCTTGATGGCATTTGCGTCTAAAGATGTAGAAGCTGCTTTTTATAGTCCTTTTACCACATTAGACAGTCAGCATTTAGTTTATAGTTGACTTATAATTTTTTGCTTCCGATAGCGCAGCGGTGCAAGTAAAATAATTACACTTGGCTTAGTTCATAGTTCAATAACGTTTGTCCGGCCGGTTAGTCTGGCGGTTAAGTGTGTCGCCTTTTAATCAAAGGTTGCAGGTGCGAAACTGGTCGCTAACTAGTCCATTGTGTCCCTGGGCAAGGCACTTAACGGACATTGCCTAAACCCAGCGGATTATTGGGTTCTACCAAACTCAAAGAACGTGTCTATCATATACATCATATAACACACTGCAACAGCTCCGGTAACCCGACGGTGGACGCGAGGTGATCTGACGATTGCACGTGTGTTAACCCCCTTGGTTTTCCCATTTACGGGGATAAACCTCTATATTCTATCCATAATTTTTAAAAGTATAAGCAAATATCCCTACCTCCATAATTCTTAAAAGTATAATTGATATTAGGTATTAGTTTAATTTATTTTTTGTTTCCACGATGAAAACATAAATCAGGACTGTTAAAAAAAATTGGAAAACTGGAAAAAACGGCCAAACGACAGTCGTTAGAACACGTATAAAAACAGGCAATAAATTATTAAAATTCGGTAAAATTAGACGTCGCCGCTAAATTCAAATTATAAAATAATTAATTGTTTATAAAAAAAAATTACACTAATTCTCGAAGAAAAGTGTGCGGTAAAGAGACCTGTGCAATGGGGGGTCATCTTTAGGAGAAGGGGTGGGCCACAGCGGAAAAAGAAAAACCCCAAAATAAAATTCCATTTTTTACAAAGATTATATATTTGTATTTTCTAGTATTTAAAACAAAATTGATTACATACAAACGTTTCACCAACTGTAGGAAGCTGTTGCAGGCCGCTGCCTATTTTGCTAGTTTGTTCCTTATAGGCATCCAGGTAAGCCGGTTTGTTGGCATCCAGGTAAGCCAACACCTGATGCTATCTGCGATTCCCTACGCGCTATCTCGACTCTCGGAGGTGCGCTAATTAATTCAGGTTTTCTGCGTAAACGATTGACTTGACTACTCTCTTTTGTGGTTTGGTCGACAGCTGCGGTAATAATCGTAAACCTAATAATAATATTTCAATGATGACGGAATGTCAGTGCAAATTCTGGCTGCTGCGATTATAAATCTTATGTAAACACATAAGGTTGCTGCATACACTTCCCCCTCAGAGGTATGGTCATTTTAGTTTGGAGTAACCAAGGAAAAAGGCCAAACTTCGTAAAGATATTATGTGGAAAACGAGGAAATATAGCCTACTAAAAAGTGTCGAACTCAAGCTAACCTGCTCTACTCCGTCTATTCTAATCATGATTATTTTGGGGGAAAAAAACGCTAAACTTTCTGAGCCGAACCAATAACTACTTCATGATTGTGTACATAGTCAAAACAAGTCTACACTTTAGGGCAGCAAAAATCGTGTGTGCTACCGGATTTGTAATTGGTGTATGACCGATCAAGAGTGCGTGTTTGGCAAAGTGATCAATAGACTTTCCAACGACTGTATGGGGATCTGCATCTGCTGTCTCATTAGCATCCTCATTTAGAAGTCGATTGAGGTTCTCCATTGTAACTTGCGATTGATTTATTGAACCAAGGATTGTGCTGAAATGCTCCAATCCCATCGACGACAAGGGAATTTTTTGCAAGTGAAACCAAATTTTATGCCGAACATGGACATCAGCATGTTCTAAAATACAGATATCATACAGGTAGAACTATTTATCGTTTACACGAAATGTAAATGTCCTGCCGGGTGTATAGTGCTCAACTAATCTTACACATTCATAGACCACATCGTTTTTCACGACTTGATCGATTCGTAAGGTACCATTACTATCGGTGAAGCTAACAAGAGGACGAATGGAGAAGAAGGATTTATATTGGAGACTGTCGCGTAATGTGGCATTTATTTGCTCACATATGAAAATAAAAAATTAATTAATATGGTGTTGTTATGTTCTCGTTTTAATATTTATATATCACGTCTACAAAACGAAAACGCTAACATTAATATTGTACTTATATATTACATTGAAAATATACAAGTAATAGAAAAACACATTCCATATAATAATAACAGAATGCTTTAATATCATTTAAAATGGTCATCATGTGTCTTTTTTTTAATATTTAAATAAAATCTTTAAAAAAACTTGCTTCGCGAACGAAACTGTTGTATTTGAAGACGCAGAATACAACTAAATTGGATCAAGAATTATACTTTGAACTTGAGTTTTAGACTTTACAAATCGTAGCCACTATAAAAATATTACGCGATATGTGGAGAGTAAACTTGTACAGTTTCGCTGTGCAGCTCGCGTCTGTTATTTTGTCCCCTGTTTTATTCGTTTCCAAGCTTAGTCATGCGTTGTATTATTTTGAATGACTTTGGTTTACTCGATGATTATGGTATCAAATCCCTACTGGAAAGTTCGTATGATGCGCCGGATAGGGGCTAGTATACGATGCTCCGTACAGCTCAGATTGAAGCGAAGAAACGAGAGAGAGAAAAAAGGCAATGACGTTTCGGGGTTTTACCTTTTATGATAAACCACTACCCAACAGTATCGGTGTTCACATAAAACGCTATAAATCCGCTTGTAGTGGAGCTAATTACAAAATTTTTGCACCATTGGAAAGAAGAAGAAACCTGCTACACGACCATTCACAAAGCAAACCTCCATACTCATCATGCTTTGTGTATTACCCTTCCGAATATTACCTAAAAGCGATCGTATAATAAACCATTTAAATGCACGAATATAGCATTTATTTTTACATTGAATTAAGCAGGAATTATCCAGCTATGACATATCCAAAAACTAAGTCTTAATCTTCTTTATTTTTTTGCAATAGAGCTGTTTACACACACCCTCCTTTTGACGGTTTTCGAAAGAAATCGCCAACCCATTGTTTCGCGAACCTTGTGTACTCTCCCCCGCGAGTATAAAATTACATAACTTGACTTATAGTGGGTCTACAAATACAATCGTGGCATCATTGAAAAGAAGAAGAATCCTTCTATGAGACCATCCACAAAGTAAACCTTTAAATTAATCATACGCTCAGTAATATACCTCTCAATATGACCAAAAAGCGATCGTGTAAGTAACTACTTAAATAAAAAAAATATAATTAATTTTTTAAATTGAAATGAAGATAATTTATTCATTTATAACATATTCAAAATTTAAATCTTAATCTTCTTTACTTTTCGCAATAGAGCCGTTTACGCACACCCTCCTTTTGACGGTTTTCGAAAGAAATCGCCAACCCATTGTTTCGCGAACCTTATGTACTATCCCCCACGTGTATAAAACTATATAACTTGACTTGTAGTGGGTCTACAAACACAATCTTGGCATCATTGAAAAGAAGAAGAATCCTTCTATGAGACTATCTGCAAATTAAATCTTTTAATTATTCATACGCTCAGCAATACATCTATCAATATGACCAAAAAGCGATCGTGTAAGTTACTACTTAAATGCAACAAAATGTAAACTATTTTTACCCTCAAATAAACACAATTTATCAAGTTATAACATATCCATAATTTGAGTGTATATCTTCTTTACTTTTTTTAATAGAGTCGTTTACGCACACCCTCCTTTTGACAGTTTTATAACAAATCGCCAACCCATTGTTTCGCGAACCTTGTGTACTCTCCCCCGCGAGTATAAAACTACATAACTCGACTTGTAGTGGGTCTACATACACAATCTTGGTATCATTGGAAAGAAGAAGAATCCTGCTATACGACCATCTACAAAGTAAACAGTTTAAATATTCATACGCTGAGTAGTACCCCTTCGAATATGACCAAAATGCGATCGTGTAAGTAACTACTTAAATGCAGGAAAATATAATTAAATTTTACATCTCGAATTAAAGATAATCTTATTCATTTATATCATATTTAAAATTTAAGTCTTAATCTCCTTTATTTTTCGAAATAGAGCCGTTTACGCACACTCTCCTTTTGACGGTTTTTAAAAGAAATCGCCAACCCATTTTTTCGCGAACCTTAACTATCCCCCACGTGTATAAAACTACATAACTTGACTTGTAGTGGGTCTACAAACACAATCTTGGTATCATTGGAAAGAAGAAGAATCCTGCTATACGACCATCAACAAAGTAAACTTTTAAATCGATCATTCGCTTAGTAATACACCTCTCAATATGACCAAATAGCGATCGTGTAAGTAACTACTTAAATAAAGGAAAATATAATTATTTTTTATACTTAATCGAAGATAATTTATCCAGCTAAAACATATCCAAAAACTAAGTCTTAATCTCCTTTATTTTTCGCAAAAGAGCTGCTTACGCACACCCCCCTTTTGACGGTTTTCGAAAGTAATCGCCAACCCATTGTTTCGCGAACCTTGTGTACTCTACCCCGCGAGTATAAAACTACATAACTTGACTTGTAGTGGGTCTACAAATACAATCTTGGCATCATTGAAAAGAAGAAGAATCCTTCTATGAGACTATCCACAAAGTAAACCTTTAAATTAATCATACGCTCAGTAATACACCTCTTAATATGACCAAAAAGCGATCGTGTAAGTAACTACTTAAATAAAGGAAAATATAATTATTTTTTATACTAAATCAAAGATAATTTATCCAGGTATAACATATCCAAAATTTAAGTCTTAATCTCCTTTACTATTCGCAATAGAGCCGTTTACGCATACTCTCCTTTTGACGGTTTTATAAGATATCGCCAACCCATTGTTTTGCGAACCTTATGTACTCTCCCCCGCGAGTATAAAATTACATAACTCGACCTGTAGTGGGTCTACAAACACAATCTTGGTATCATTGGAAAGAAGAAGAATCCTGCTATACGACCATCTTCAAAATAAACAGTTTAAAAATTCATACGCTGAGTAGTACCCCTTCGAATATGACCAAAATGCGATCGTGTAGGTAACTACTTAAATGCAGGAAAAAATAATTAATTTTTACATTGAATTAAAGATAATTTATTCATTTATATCATATTTAAAATTTAAGTCTTAATCTCCTTTATTTTTCGAAATAGAGCCGTTTACGCACACTCTCCTTTTGACGGTTTTCGAAAGAAATCGCCAACCCATTGTTTCGCGAATCTTATGTACTATCCCCCACGTGTATAAAACTACATAACTCGACTTGTAGTGGGTCTACAAACACAATCTTGGTATCATTGGAAAGAAGAAGAATCCTGCTATACGACCATCAACAAAGTAAACTTTTAAATCGATCATTCGCTTAGTAATACACCTCTCAATATGACCAAATAGCGATCGTGTAAGTAACTACTTAAATAAAGGAAAATATAATTATTTTTTATACTTAATCGAAGATAATTTATCCAGCTAAAACATATCCAAAAACTAAGTCTTAATCTTCTTTATTTTTCGCAATAGAGCTGTTTACGCACACCCTCCTTTTGACGGTTTTCGAAAGAAATCGCCAACCCATTGTTTCGCGAACCTTGTGTACTCTCCCCCGCGAGTATAAAACTACATAACTAAACTTGTAGTGGGTCTATAAATACAATCTTGGCATCATTAAAAAGAAGAAGAATCCTGCTATGAGACCATCTGCAAAGTAAGCCTTTAAATTAATCATTCGCTTAGTAATACACCTCTCAATATGACCAAAATGCGATCGTGTAAGTAACTACTTAAATAAAAGAAAATATAATTATTTTTTATACTTAATTAAAGATAATATATCCAGCTAAATCATATCCAAAAACTAAGTCTTAATCTTCTTTATTTTTCGCAGTAGAGCTGTTTACGCACACCCTCCTTTTGACGGTTTTCTAAATAAATCGCCAACCCATTGTTTCGCGAAACTTATGTACTATCCCATGTTGTTCTTTCATGTTGTTCTTCCAGTGACTGGTGGTGAAAAAACAATTCCATGCATCCCATCAATCCTGGCTGATAATGCGTAGTTTAATAGAATTTTTTATTACACCTCGCATAGGTCAAATACGTGATTATGACGTCATAAATGGTGAAAACATTTTTTGACCGCCTTCGGCGCGCGAAACTTATGTAGGTGGTACGCTAGCACTGCATAAAACCTCGAAATGGTACGTGGGTGGAAAAAGGTTGGGAACCACTGCCGTAAAGAGTCCGTCTTGAAGAACCCCAGGAATTCCCTAACACAAATAACCTATGTGGTACAGGTCCGGAACTGATTGCCAGCTAGTAGGTTGTGTCCTTGGACGAGGCACCCATTGTGATAAATCTATATGGGTTTTCTTATTAAGGGAAAAACATCAATATCTAAAAACATCCCGACCGATTAAATTTGGTGGGTTAGTGTGTCGCCTTTCATCCGAAGGGTTGCAGCTTCGAATTCATCATTTGCTAGTAGGCTATTCCTGGGCAAGGAACTTAACAGACCTTGCCTGAACCCCGCAAAATAATAGGTCCCACCAAACTAAAGAAACGTATCATTCATGCACAACACGCTTTATAGTCCCGATAACCCGACGGTGGGCGCTAGAGTTGATCTGACGGTTGTACGTGTAATACCGTCCTTTGAGTTGGTACGGTCGTGTGGCCAAATGGTTAACGCGACCGATACATATACCGATTCTTATACAAAAACGGTCCTTGTGATCTTGGGTTCGGAAAAAATCCTTTTAATTATGGTGATAAACATGAATATACCATACTAAAATATCCTATCCAAAAACACTCAATCTCTTTTTTAAAATGGGTTGCCCTGAAAAGGGCAGTTTAAAATGGGTTGCCCTGAAAGGGCAGTTTTAAATGGGTTGCCCTGAAAAGGCAGTTTTAAATGGGTTGCCCTAAAAAGGGCAGTTTATGTTCAGGGGGTGGCGTTTCATACACGGTATGTTTTAGCGATGGCCTTTACTATTGCAGAAAAGTACTCTTTTTTATCTAATCTCCTTCTCCATAAAAATTCATCAAAATATCATTCGAAAATCGTCAAAAGGAGGGTGTACGTCAACGGCTCTATTGCGAAAAGTTAAGGAGATTAAGACTTAGTTTTTGGATATGTTATAGCTGGATAAATTATGTTTAATTTAATATAAAAAATAAATATTTTTTCCTTTATTTAATAAGTTACTTACATCGCTTTTTGGTCATATTAAGAGGTGTAATACTAAGCGAATGATTAATTTAAAGGTTTACTTTGTAGATAGCCGTATAGGAGGCGTTCAACTAATTATTTTCCCTATCTCTCCAATGCAAACTGACCTCACAAAAACGACTGTCACTCAAAATCCTGACATAGGAAGTCTTAGATTTTTTCACAATTTAAAATTAAAGCTTGGATCTGCAACCTAAACTCAAAACCCTACAAAATTTTGTTTAAAAATTTTGAGCCCATACCCCTTCGTACATCGGCAACTTTTTTCCAACAAAACAGCTAGCAGATGCACATTCAACACCTTTATTTTACAAAGCACTGCTCCACGATTACAAAACTTTACAGCTAAACGAGAACACCGGCGCGCAGCCTAGCACATGCTGCTTTCAACAAAACAAACATTGGGGAATCACCACCATTGTTACTCAGCAAAACACTAGTTTAAAAACAATGACTCATGGAGGGTACCACTCGTCACATCCTGCCGTTCATAGAGGTCTTAATTGGTTATACGCCATCTTGGAAACGGTGACCGTTCCAGTTTGGTTTAAACTGTTTGAACTTACTAGTAGAGGTCATTCTGTGAGACTCCGGTCCAAATTTTAACCGTTTCGGTTGACTGCTTCGGCTATTACAGGCCTTCGACTGAAGGGTGGTCATTCTGTAGATTTCATTTGGCGACAGCGTGACTGGTGATGACTGAAACTCTTCGTACACATTAAAATTCACTGCTTGATGTTCCACAAGTTTCAGCACATTTTTTCACTGTAATTTGAAAGGTTTAAAGTCCATAACCAGGGTACAAATAGTTGTTTTTGAGTAAAAATACACACCCAATGTCACCTTTGAGCCTCGTGTGACCACATTTTGTCCGCCTCCACTTCTTTCACCAATGTTTGACAATCAAGGATGGTTAGGATTGGTAAGTTTTTATATCTTCTGTATGCATAAGTGTCCAACAACACATCTAGGCCTTCACACCTGCCCAAAAATTGAAAAATATGAAAAAAAGGTACACATGTGGATACCAAGAGGAGTACATTTTTCAGTCCTATATCACAAATCGGACTAACAGTCTGTATCGAAAGATTGTCTGGTATTTATAAAAGCCATTCGAAGTTAGGTTCTTGAAAAAATATCCGAACAACCCTCTACCGGAGTGAAAATAACCAAAAATGAGAAAAAATGACTAATTAATTACTTTGCTAATTAGCATAAGTAATTAAGTGTAAGATTTTAGACCAACAGTTGACTAGTAACATTTATCCACACTCAAATTTCTATAAATTTGGAGATTTTGGCAAAAAATTCAAAATAGCCCGTTTTTCATTTAGGAGGCGTTCAACTAATTATTTTCCCTATCTCTCCAATGCAAACTGACCTCACAAAAACGACTGTCACTCAAAATCCTGACATAGGAAGTCTTAGATTTTTTCACAATTTAAAATTAAAGCTTGGATCTGCAACCTAAACTCAAAACCCTACAAAATTTTGTTTAAAAATTTTGAGCCCATACCCCTTCGTACATCGGCAACTTTTTTCCAACAAAACAGCTAGCAGATGCACATTCAACACCTTTATTTTACAAAGCACTGCTCCACGATTACAAAACTTTACAGCTAAACGAGAACACCGGCGCGCAGCCTAGCACATGCTGCTTTCAACAAAACAAACATTGGGGAATCACCACCATTGTTACTCAGCAAAACACTAGTTTAAAAACAATGACTCATGGAGGGTACCACTCGTCACATCCTGCCGTTCATAGAGGTCTTAATTGGTTATACGCCATCTATAGCAGGATTCTTCTTCTTTTCAATGATACCAAGATTGTGTTTGTAGACCCACTACAAATCAAGTTATGTAGTTTTATACTCGCGGGGGAGAGTACACAAGGTTCGCGAAACAATGGGTTGGCGATTTCTTTCGAAAACCGTCAAAAGGAGGGTATGCGTAAACGGTGCTATTGAGAAAAGTAAATGAAATATACACTTAAATTTTGGATATGTTATAACTGGATAATTTATCTTTAATTTAATATAAAAAATAATTATATTTTCCTTTATTTAAGTAGTAAGTTACACGATCGCTCTTTGGTCATATTGAGAGGTGTATTACTAAGCGAATGATTGATTTAAAAGTTTACTTTGTTGATGGTCGTATAGCAGGATTCTTCTTCTTTCCAATGATACTAAGATTGTATTTGTAGACCCACTACAAGTCGAGTTATGTAGTTTTATACTAGCGGGGGAGAGTACACAAGGTTCTCGAAACAATGGGTTGGCGATTTCTTTCGAAAACCGTCAAAAGGAGGGTGTGCGTAAACGGTTCTATTGAGAAAACTAAATGAAAAATGCATTTAAATTTTGGATATGTTATAACTGGATAAATTATCTTTAATTTAATATAAAAAATAATTATATTTTCTTTTATTTAAGTATTACTTACACGATCGCATTTTGGTCATATTAAGAGATGTATTACTGAGCGTATGATTAATTAAAAGTTTTATTTTGCAGATAGTCTTATAGCAGGACTCTTCTTCTTTCCAATGATGCCAAGATTGTATTTATAGACCTACTACATGTCGAGTTATGTAGTTTTATACTCATGGGGGAGAGTACATAAGGTTCGCGAAACAATGGGTTGGCGATTTCTTATAAAACCGTCAAAAGGAGGGTGTGCGTAAACGGTTCTATTGAGAAAAGTAAATGAGATATAGACTTAAATTTTGGATATGTTATAACTGGATAATTTTCCTTCAATTTAGTATAAAAAAAATTATATTTTCTTTTATTTAAGTAGTTACTTACACGATCGCATTTTGGTCATATTAAGAGATGTATTACTGAGCGTATGATTAATTAAAAGTTTTATTTTGCAGATAGTCTTATAGCAGGACTCTTCTTCTTTCCAATGATGCCAAGATTGTATTTATAGACCTACTACATGTCGAGTTATGTAGTTTTATACTCGCGGGGGAGAGTACATAAGGTTCGCGAAACAATGGGTTGGCGATTTCTTATAAAACCGTCAAAAGGAGGGTGTGCGTAAACGGCTCTATTGCGAAAAGTAAAGAAAATTAAGACTTAAATTTTAAATATGTTATAAATGAATAAATTATCTTCATTTCAATATAAAAATTAATTATATTTTCTTTTATTTAAAGAGTTACTTACACGATCGCTTTTTGGTTATATTAAGAGGTATATTACTGAGCGTATGATTAATTTAAAGGTTTACTTTGTAGATGGTCTCATAGAAGGATTCTTCTTCTTTTCAATGATGCCAAGATTGTGTTTGTAGACCCACTATAAGTCAAGTTATGTAATTTTATACTCGCGGGGGAGAGTACACAAGGTTCGCGAAACAATGGGTTGGCGATTTCTTTCGAAAACCGTCAAAAGGAGGGTGTGCGTAAACAGCTCTATTGCGAAAAATAAAGAAGATTAATACTTAGTTTTTGGATATGTTTTAGCTGGATAAATTATCTTTGATTAAGTATAAAAAATAATTATATTTTCCTTTATTTAAGTAGTTACTTACACGATCGCATTTTGGTCATATTGAGAGGTGTATTACTAAGCGAATGATTAATTTAAAGGTTTACTTTGCCGATGGTCTCATAGCAGGATTCTTCTTCTTTTTAATGATGCCAAGATTGTGTTTGTAGACCCCCTACAAGTCAAGTTATGTAGTTTTATACACGTGGGGGATAGTACATAAGGTTCGCGAAACAATGGGTTGGCGATTTCTTTCGAAAACCGTCAAAAGGAGAGTGTGCGTAAACGGCTCTATTTCGAAAAATAAAAGAGATTAAGACTTAAATTTTAAATATGATATAAATGAATAAATTATCTTTAATTCAATGTAAAATTTAATTATATTTTTCTGCATTTAAGTAGTTACTTACACGATCGCATTTTGGTCATATTCGAAGGGGTACTACTCAGCGTATGATTATTTAAACTATTTATTTTGTAGATGGTCGTATAGCAGGATTCTTCTTCTTTCCAATGATACCAAGATTGTGTTTGTAGACTCACTACAGGTCGAGTTATGTAATTTTATACTCGCGGGGGAGAGTACGTAAGGTTCGCAAAACAATGGGTTGGCGATATCTTGTAAAACCGTCAGAAGGAGAGTATGCGTAAACGGCTCTATTGCGAATAGTAAAGGAGATTAAGACTTAAATTTTGGATATGTTATACCTGAATAAATAATCTTTGATTTAGTATAAAAAATAATTATATTTTCCTTTTTTTAAGTAGTTACTTACACGATCGCTTTTTGGTCATATTGAGAGGTGTATTACTAAGCGTATGATTAATTTACAGGTTTACTTTGTGGATGGTCTCATAGAAGGATTCTTCTTCTTTTCAATGATGCCAAGATTGTATTTGTAGACCCACTATAGGTCAAGTTATGTAATTTTATACTCGCGGGGGAGAGTACACAAGGTTCGCGAAACAATGGGTTGGCGATTACTTTCGAAAACCGTCAAAAGGAGGGTGTGCGTGAACGGCTCTATTGCGAAAAATAAAGGAGATTAAAACTTAGGTTTTGGATATGTTATAGCTGGATAAATTATCTTGAATTTAATATAAAAAATAAATACATTTTCCTTTATTTAAGTCGTTAGTTACACGATCGCTTTTTGGTCATATTGAGAGGTGTATTACTAAGCGTATGATTAATTTAAAGGTTTACTTTGTGGATGGTCTCATAGAAGGATTCTTCTTCTTTCTAATGATGCGCACGATTGTGTTTGTAGACCCACTATAAGTCAAGTTATGTAGTTTTATACTCGCGGGGGAGAGTACACAAGGTTCGCGAAACAATGGGTTGGCGATTACTTTTGAAAACCGTCAAAAGGAGGGTGTGCGTAAACGGCTCTATTGCGAAAAATAAAGAAGATTAAGACTTAAATTTTAGATATGTTATAGCTGGATAAATTATCTTTATTTCAATTTAAAAATTAATTATATTTTCCTGCATTTAAGTAGTTACTTACACGATCGCATTTTGGTCATATTGAGAGGTGTATTACTAAGCGAATGATTAATTTAAAGGTTTGATTTGTATATAGTCGTATAGCAGGATTCTTCTTCTTTCTAATGATGCCAAGATTGTGTATGTTGACCTACTAGAAGTCAAGTTATGTTGTTGTATACTCGCGGTGGAGAGTACACAAGGTTCGCGAAACAATGGGTTGGCGATTACTTTCGAAAACCGTCAAAAGGAGGGTGTGCGTAAACGGCTCTATTGCGAAAAGTAAAGAAGATTAAGACTCAAATTTTAGATATGTTATAGCTGGATAAATTATCTTTCTTTCAATATTAAAATTATATATTTTTTCTTTTATTTAAGTAGTTACTTAAACGATCGCATTTTGGTTATATTCGAAGGGGTACTACTCAGCGTATGATTGTTGAAACTGTTTATTTTGCAGATGGTCGTATAGCAGGATTCTTCTTCTTTCCAATGATACCAAGATTGTGTATGTAGACCCACTACAAGTCAAGTTATGTAGTTTTATACACGTGGGGGATAGTACATAAGGTTCGCGAAACAATGGGTTGGTGACTTTTTCTAAATCCGTCAAAAGGAGGGTGTGCGTAAACAGCTCTATTGCGAAAACTAAAGGAGATTCAGACTTAGTTTTTGGATATGTCATAGCTGGATAATGCCTGCTTAATTCAATGTAAAAATAAATGCCATATTCGTGCATTTAAATGGTTTATTATACGATCGCTTTTAGGTAATATTCGGAAGGGTAATACACAAAGCATGATGAGTATGGAGGTTTGCTTTGTGAATGGTCGTGTAGCAGGTTTCTTCTTCTTTCCAATGGTGCAAAAATTTTGTAATTAGCTCAACTACAAGCGGATTTATAGCGTTTTATGTGAACACCGATACTGTTGGGTAGTGGTTTATCATAAAAGGTAAAACCCCGAAACGTCATTGCCTTTTTTCTCTCTCTCGTTTCTTCGCTAAACCATAAAAGCATAGAATACTATATAATATATAGTATTCTATGATAAAAGGTAAAACCCCGAAACGTCATTGCCTTTTTTCTCTCTCTCGTTTCTTCGCTTCAGCCTTCAATCTGAGCTGTACGGAGCATCGTATACTAGCCCCCAATTCTAACAATCATGCTGGCGTGGCGTGATTACACTTCCTTTTATTTATGTCAGTATTTTTGACATTTTAAGCTTTATATTTCAAAGTTTGAAAAAAAAATTATGCAACTTTGTTTGTGGTGGCGCAAATTAGTATTACTGGCGTGGCGCAAAATTTAGGTTAAAAAATGGTTGGCGCAAAAATCCGGCGCACAGAAAACGAACTTTCCAATAGGGTATCAAATAAACCATGTAGAAACCGATATATCGCTGGCTAAACACTCAACCAATAAGAATTGACCCACTGCCGCTTAATAGTTATTGTTCAACTAATATTCATTAACATTTAAAGGTTAGGATGGATATTAAGGTTTACCCCAGTGATTGGAAAATGGAAAGTGCGCATTTTATTTCGGTTTGGGTGATGTGTGCTAAAGCCTAAAGGCCTCTCACCGACACAACCAACTGGGTTCCCTTAAATACTACAGGACCGCTTGGATCACTTAGATTGCTATGGAAAGTAATTCTAACCCTTTTCCAAACACTAATCTCAACCCCAGAACAAACTTTAAACCCAACCCTAACAATAATATGGGTGCCTCTAAATACGTACAGGCCCGCTTGGAAGCGCTCTGGATCCGCTTGGATCACTTAAATTGCTATGGAAAGTAATTCTAACCCTGTCCCAAACACTAATCTCAACCCCAGAACTAACTTTACCCCCCACCCTAACATTAATATCCTGGCTTTTGTAATTA
>CH002447.1:27789-60634 GCA_000149265.1 Ciona savignyi | reverse complement strand
GGTAAAAGTGTGTGCCTCAAAAGAAAACATTGTTTACCATTATATCGCTTGCGAAGATTCCTTCATGAACAAAATGTGAGGGTACGTTTCGCACCTTCACCAACAGGTAGGCCAACCAGATGCTATAAACTTTGAATTTTGTTAAGTTTGGTTTAATTTGTATAGGTCAAACTTGACCTCTACTTTAAAACTTTAAATGTCATATAAGTTTTAAATTGGTTTATGCTACCAACATTTTGGCCAGTTTAGTTTAGTTTATTTATTTTTTGCCCCATTATTAAAAATTGGCAAACGAATCAAATCACTACACAGAAACACCAAAAGACGACAAAACGAACATTCGTTAAAACATGTAATTTAAAAAAAAGGAAAAAATTAAATAAATATGGTGGGCGCAGAGGTCAAACCTAAGCGAAAGAACAATAGGCCTAATGTGCAAACAAAATTTAATTAAGACCAAACGTTATTGTGTGTGTCATGTTTTAAAAATATCAGAAAGTACGTATAAGTGATCTGATCATTATTTGAATTGCTGTCAAAATTGCTAAAATGGATTGCTTTTAAAATTATGCAGAAAAACAAAAAGAAATTGAGTATATTGTTAGAGTAATTAACCAAAGAACTAACCTGTTTTAACCATTGGCGCACAAACATACCAACAGTTATTATTTTCGTGGTTTTTAATTGTAACTAAAAAGGACTGAATGCAAGCTAATAAACAACACTGGGTACATAGGCCTAGTAAATTTCAAAAGCAAACTGCACCTAATTGTAGGACTAAAGTGAATCAACATTTTTAACCTAATATAGTTACATGAAATAAATACATCATTTGCTAAAAACTATAGATTGTTACTAATGTATGTAAAAAAACAGCATTTGCAAATTCGCTGATATACCGAATCAACAGGTTTTGTTTTATGGATTGCCTTGTTGTCATAACTGAATCAAGCAAAATAATCTATAATAATTACTGAATCAAGCAAATAAGTGCCTTGCCAAAGGACACAACCGACTAGCTAGCGATCTGTTTCGTACCTGCAACCTTTCGATTGAGAGGCGACGCACTTAACCGCCAGGTTAAGCGGCCGGATGTTAGTCCGTTAACCAATATTCTTTCAGGCGAATAAAATTGGAAATTTATCCAGGGAAATACTCTAAAAAATTTGGGATTTTTCTTAGAAATATGATAATGAGATGCTTGCAGTTATATTTAATAAATTGGCAAATGGGATTAAAATTTAAAACGTTAAGAAATGTTGCTATGCATTTGTCAAAATAATACATTCTGGTATCATCTTCGGATACAAATTTATTAATATCGTAGTTGGGTGGTATTTTTTTGCTGCGAGTATCACTGACTTAATCCTTACAGCCCTTATTAAATTTCAACCAGCTTTGAATAAGAAAAAAATTTATATTTGCCAACTAAAAATTTGTCCTGCTGCCATTTTAATCTCTAATAGGTAAAAAAGTGGGATGTAAAGTATTGTTTATTTTATATTATAATTCCCAAACTTTTGTACTGACTATTGACTTTCAGTGTTCCACACAGAAAGTGCTGAACAAACCTGTGTACTTTAGTGCCCAATAGCCACTGGTGTAGAATTTTGCAACTCTCTTAAATAATGTAGTTCTGTCTAGGTTTTTTGCACATTGGTGGACTTCGAACTGCACTTTATAACTACTTGTTCGCTTGTGCTAATAATGGCAAGTTCATCGTTCGGATTGAGGACACAGATCGCACTCGAATCGTTGAGGGTGCTGCATCAAGTATGCTCTCCACACTGGAACGGATAGGTCTTCATCCAGATGAGAGTCCAAAGCATGGAGGAGAGTATGGTCCATATGTTCAGAGTGAAAGGTTGCAACATTATCAAAGGTTTGCTATAGCTATACAAGTTTTTTCTGTATGGTATGCAGATTATCCTTAAGCAAAAACCAAATGTCAGCAATAACACACAAGAAGGCAATGTCCATTAAGTATCCAACAAATGTAGGATAGAATATTATATTGTGTTCTTTTCGTAAATGGGAAAACGCAAAGGGTGTTATCAAATGGGCAACTGACCGATAACCTCGTGGCCACCATCGAGTTATCTGAGCCGTTTCAATTTATTGTTTATGGTAAAAGACTTCCTTAAGTTTTAGTTGTACCACTTATTCCTCTGGGATTGTAAAAGGACCAATAATAGCCTTATGGACCAGTTTTGGCACTGTAACCCTTGACTTAAAAAGACTCATATAAACCTACCAAGCACTTCTGTTTTATCAACCATGATACCTTGTGGCCTTATTATGTCATCCACTCTGCCAATTTGTATGGTGTAGAGCTGACCTGACTACCCCTTACATTTAAGTTTGTATTTCGGTTGTGTCCTTGGGCAAGGCACTTTATGAACATTGCCTGAACCGAGATTAATGGCTTCTACCCATAAATAGTATTAAGTAAACAAGAAAACAAGACTATTTGTGCTTTTTAAGGCTTGCTTCTTTCTATTGGTAAACCTAACATTAGTATAAGTTAACTAGATTGTTATTTACCAGTTTAGTTTTATTGGTTATTCCTTTTTTAGAGTAGCACAGGAATTAATTCAAAACGGTGCAGCTTATCGATGCTTTTGCTCACCAAGAAGGCTCTCCATATTGAAAAAAGATCAACGGAAAAGAAAAGAAACTGAAAGGTAGAATTTTTTGGCTAAATAACCATAATTTCAAAATTATAATATATCTTTACTTAATGGGTTGTATAATTTGCAGCATAATCTAAAATCATTACGGAACCGAATCATTGTAATGTGAATTTCATACCAATCATGGTAATAATATTTAGGGCTATAAAGATATTTACTATGATTATAATACTGCAAATACTTTTTATTTTTTAAAAACATATCATTTACTAAACTTTCGTGTATTAGGATAGAATAGGATAATCATGTTTTTCCCGTAAATGGGAAAACCAAGGGGGTTATCACACGGGCAATCGTCAGATCACCTCGCGCCCATCGTCAGGTTACCGGAGCTATTACAGTGTGTTGTATATGATAGACACGTTCCTTCAATTTGGTAGAACCCATTAATCCGCTGGGTTCAGGCAATGTCCGTAAAGTGCCTTGCCCAAGGACACAACCGACTATCTAGCGACCAGTTTCGCACCTGCAACCTTTCGATTAAAAGGCGACGTACTTTACCGCTAGACTAACCGGTGGGACAAATTAGCCGTTCCTGACTCTATATCACATGCAGGTATAAAGATTGAAATGTACCTAATACTTAAACCTTAAGGAATGTACTACTAAAACCGTTAACTTTTTTTGGTTTTAGTTTTTGCTTTTACAAAAGTATTGTTTATAATTTGTATATTTTAAAAATCTTTAATTCTAATGGGACAAAAACGAACTAAGAAGGTAACTAGGTTTTGTTTCATCTGAGATTACCATCATATTTATTTTCTTTCAGTTTGTTAAAGTTATTTTTTATATAAGTTTTAAAAAAATGTGTTAAACTGCGTTAATAAAAATATAAATATATGTGAATAGGGTTATGATATAAGGAATGATTTGTGCGTTTGTCTATTTAGTGCATTTTAGTTTGTTCTTGGCCAATTTGAACAGCAACATGGTCTTGGAATACCACCTGCCCTGTGGAGATCGATTATTCTTTCCAGTTTCCAGTTTAACCACTCGAGAAAGCGAATTTAAACAATCAATAGTTGAAGATAATGTAATTAAAACTGCTTGAACTTGTAGATCTGCTTACTATGAACTATGCTTACAAGTCACAAGTGTCATTCAGCATTCACCTAGTATGGATACTACCAGAAAGTACAGGTTTCTTTCACATGCCGTGAGATTTTCACCACCAACAGTGTTGAACACATCAATTAATTTTTTATTAACCATTCAACATTTTTTGCCCAATAACAACTTATAAATGTGTAATTTGATCCAAATATGTTATTGCAGATATGATAACCGATGTAGAGATTTGACAGAAGGAAACATCGCTTGCAATGTTGCTGAGGGGAAACCATTTGTTATTCGACTCAAATTAAAAGCTAACTTCATTTCAATAAAGGATGCTCTGTTTGGGAAAGTAGGACATAATTCTTACTTTGAAGGTGATCCTGTACTTCTAAAATCAGATGGGTATGTGATGTTAAATTTCCATTCTTTTTCATGTGAACAAGCACATTGTTTTAATATTTCATTTACAGATAACATCAATTATTCCTTCTAAGTTGGAAAGGGACCAAAATACATAATGGCATTAGTGTTCTTAGGAATTTGTCAATAAATGGTTAGGGCTACATTATGTGTTTAATATTAAAGTAACTTGAGCCACTCAAACTTTTGGCATGTACGAACAGGTGTTATAGAATAGGATAGGATATGTTTTATCCCCGTGAATGGGAAAACCAAGGGGGTTAACACACGGGCAATCGTCAAATCACGTTGTGCCCACCGTCGGGTTACCGGAGGTATTGCAGTGTGTTGTGTATGAAAGTTCCTTCAATTTGTTAGAACCCATTAATCCGCTGGGTTCAGGCAATGTCCGTAATGTGCCTTGCCCAAGGACACAACTGACTAGCTAGCGACTAGTTTCGCACCTGTAACCTTTCAATTAAAAGGCAACGCACTTAACCTCCAGGCTAAGGACGTTATGATGGTTATATAATTTATAAGACTTGTCATTACTATACTCCATGGCATGCCATGGGTTGACTTGATATTTATTATCCACACCTTATTTATGTAAATTCATGAAGCTTAATTTTACACTTTATATCCCTAGTTTTCCCACATATCACCTGGCGAATGTGGTTGATGATCATATGATGCAAATATCCCATGTTATCCGTGGCAAAGAGTGGCTTACCTCAACCTCGAAACATGTTCAGATTTACGAGGCTCTAGGTTGGGACCTACCTACATTCATCCATTTACCACTTCTCATTAATACAGATGGCTCTAAACTATCAAAACGTCAGGTCGGTAAATTTTTTTCTGTACAGCAGACTTTTATAGCCTTATTAAAGGTAAAGGTCTAACACTTTTAGTATTTATTTACATTTTATAGAAATTACCGTAAATCTTCGAATATAGTCCGCATTTTTTTCCGGAAATTTTAAGGTCAAAATCCCTACTGCGTACTATACATGAGGTTAAAAAAAAATATTTTCTTAAGCGTCAACCCAATCGCTAAATCCTATCGCGGACATCGGCATATTGAATGGTGTAACGATACTGCATCATTTACGATTGTATTGCATCATTTACGATTGCATTCTTGAAGGTTCTCGATAATACGATTAATTCTACTTTTACCTTTTTCTCCCGTTCGAGTTCTTTATGCTGACATACTTACGAACGAACAAATGGACCAGATATTTAATGTTGAAAGTGACATTGAATTTGTAGGATTTGAAGAAATCTTTTGCTTTTTCTTTTGTAACTCAATTTAGGGATGCGTACTATATATGAGGTTTACGTTTTTTCCCCCAAAAAAACTCATATACTTGCCCTGCGGACTATACTCGAAGATTTATGGTATTTACCATAAAAACATAAAAATCCAAAATGTTTACTTTTAGTTGTTTCTTGTTTCAATTAAATTTAAAATTGTTTTCTACAAATAAATACAACAGAATAACAATCTTAACAACACTACTACCCCGAATAAATTATCCTGTTTTTCAGGTTATGCTTTAATACTAATATATTAAAACCAACACAACTAGTTTTTATTGAATTAAAATATTGTAGCCACATATTTATCAATAAAGTTTTTTCTCAGGGGTGATGTTTATGCTGAAGAATTGATAACAAGAGGGGTATTCTCCATCTGCGCTACTGAACTTTATGGCATATTATGGTTCTGGATTTCCTGGCCTTGTGTTCCCTCTTCGTGCCACTGACCATTATGAAGTGTTGAAAGTTTTGCATAAGTCTTTTGATCCGTTAAAGGTAAATTTTGTTTTGTTAGCAACAATGTAAATTTTATTAAAGTAAAAACAAACTAATATTTGCTAGTTGTATGTTACCTTCGTCAAGGCAATTTACAAACATTAATTAAACCCAAATAGGCCATGAGCAGCGCCAGTAGTTAATAACAGCAGTGCTAAATGCACAGTACCCAAATTTCTCTTATACTTTTAGCCGTCCATCAATATATCCAGATTGATAGATGCACTTTAATATGCCACTAGCATGCATCTTAACTAAAATTTTATTTAATCCATGTAGTATTTCGGATAAGAATAGAGATCATGTCCAAACAGCTGGCTTGTACAATTTTATTCCCGGCCTGTTAATTCTGCTCGGTAGTGTTTATGGACAAGAATTAATGGACATTACTATTTATCCAATCTATTTTAGTTGATTGGAGAAAAGTTATCACTTATCCAAGCACCGCAGGCGTTCTGGCTCTTCACATGTAGTCAAAAGTAACCTTAGAAATGCACATATATTGATTACTACTGTGTTTAACATACAAAACCAACTATATTAAAGAAAACCATCATCTAAAATATCCTTCTTTACATTTTTCCCATTTTAGTTAACATGGGTTGTCAAATTCGACATCTGGATTTTGTTATATTATTCAATATATTACATAATATATTAAAGCATATGCTCTAGCTTGAGAGACCTAATACTAAAATATATATTCTGGTTGCCACTAATTGTTTATTTGCATTCAGGTTAGCGATTTTATCTAATATCATCATATCATTCTTCTCAGCTGGTACTTTCTGATGCCATTGTCAATTTCAGTAAACTTGATGAGTTTAGCACCATTTTGACAAAGTATATTCTGGATGGTAACAAAAGTGAACTCCAACATATGAGAGAAGCACTGTACAAACTTGTTCAGCAAAAATATGGTGTCAATTCAATTTTAATTCAGAATAAAGTTTCTGACAAAGCAACAATAACTTATTTAAACAATATTCTGCAAAACAGAAAGGTATTGCTTAAATCAAATGCATATTTTTAAATATATTTTTCTAGTAGCTACAGGGATCAAAGTATTTGCTTAATAGTGATGTATATTAAGGTTTTATATAGGATAGGATAGGATATTCATCTTTATCCCCGTAAATGGGAAAACCAAGGGAGTTAACACACGGGCAATCGTCAGATCACCTTGCGCCCACTGTCGGGTTACCGGAGCTATTGCAGTGTGTTGTATATGATAGACACGTTCCTTCATTTTGGTAGAACCCATTAATCCGCTGGGTTCAGGCAATGTCCATAAAGTGCCTTGCCCAAGGACACAACCGATTAGCTAGCGACCAGTTTCGCACCTGCAACCTTTCGATTGAAAGGCGACGCACTTAACCGCTAGACCAACGGGCCGGACAGATATAGATAAGGTCTTACCTTAACCTAGCTATTTACCATTGCACTAGTTACTACCTATGCTGTTGTGTTACCATTACTTACCAAATACAAATACCTTATCTTACAAACCAGGGCCACATCACCAAGCTGAATGACCTGATCTTAAAAGAATATCAATATTTATGGATACGACCCGAAGTGCAAATATTACCAGATCACAAAGTGTTTCATGAGGCTGTATGTAGCTTGATAAGGTGGGTAATTTGGGTCTCAAAACAGGTATATAGAACTAAAAAACACAAGATTTTAATATGTGCAATTTCAGGCATTTAAACACCATAAGTTGGACTTCCCAAGACATTGAATCAATCTCTTCAATTTTATCGCAGCATTGTAGAGAAAATGGATGCAGCTATCCTAACTTGATGAAGTTTTTGCGCCAAGTTTTTACCAATAAAGAGGTTTGATGAAACTGCATTGTATTACTTGCCATTGATTGCTTTTAATTGATTTAGTAGGCTTAATCTATGATAGTTTAATTTTATGTGATAGCAAAATTAAATCTTGTCACTTTAACTCCATGGGGTATTAAAAAGGAGTGTTGTAATCAAACTGTCAATCTTTTTCACATTAATTAAAGGAAATCAATCTTTATTTTTAATTAATCAAAAAGATTTAAAGATCATTTTTTTTCGACAGCAAGGCCCCAAAATTGCAGACCTTTTGCATATGTTGGACAGGGAAGAAACAGTGTGCAGGCTAAATAATGCTCTCTCTAGTCTGAAGCAATTCTAGAGTAAGGTGATATAATTTAACTAGTTTTTTTTTAATGTTAGGCATTCAAGTGAATAGTTGATTTTCACCTAATTTATAGGTAGAAAATTAATATAAGTACTAATATATATATCTTTTGTAATTACCAAAAGTTTCTAAATTTAGTAAAATGACATGCTAAATTCTATTAGTTAATAAAAGTTATGGAACAGACTTTATATAACTGTGGCTGTTTAATGGCTATTTATTTCAGAAATACCAACATAGAAATCAAGAATATCTTATTTCAGAACTGAATTTTGGAGTGGGAAATCAATCTTCAACACTTCTTTTGAAGAACTTTTATTGAACTTCATTATTTCTCGAAATAAATGATATTATTGTTGTTGATAGATATTTAATTTACTTTTTTTAAGACAGTCAGTCAAATGAGATTTATAGCAGTATTGGTTTTGCTTCAATTTGTTACTTGTGTTGTATTAAATCCATTCACATTGGATAACTGTAGTTGTAATTCTAATGGTTTGAACCAAGAGCTGTTAGTATTTCCACGGTGGGTAAATTCTGGTTGATCTTGTTTTTTTACCCAATGGAACACCATTTCTTTGGTAATGTATAATACTCGTTTCATTAACAAAACATTTTTTATTTTTAAGTCCAAATAACGTAATTAGATATTCTGGTACTGTGATTTTATTATTTTCTGTGCACTGTTTTAATGACATTTTTAGCTCGTTAATTACAAAAAAAATAAGTATATTTGAAAAATAAAAAGATGTTTATGGTAGTTTTATCATAGAGTTGGTGCTGTGGTATCAAACAGTGATGAGAGGAGAGATATTGAGCTGGAAATTTCATTATTTAATTATAATGAACGTGCCAGAGCAATGTACAATCATGACACAAGGATGAATTATCGAATTAATCCAATCAAACTGGATGTTTCCATTATAGAACTTAAAGACACCAGTCCTGTGGTAAGAAACATACCCTGCTTTTTAACAATAAATCTTCGTGTATATTTTCACTCTGGAAAGTTTTGCTTTATTATTGGTATGTTACCGAACATTTTTTTTTATTAATCTGGTACCAAATAGGTTGTAGCCTATCAGACACATTTCTAACATATAATTCTAATCTGGCCTGTTAGGTCTACTGCTTTAGCATATTTAAATGTTTTTCAAAACCTCTACAACAATTGTGTCTGTGGCAAATGGCACTCAGTTTGATGAATTGCTAATCCGGCCCGGTGGTCTAGCGGTTAAGTGCGTCGCCTTTTAATCGAAAGGTTGCAGGTGCGAAACTGGTCGCTAGCTAGTCGGTTGTGTCCTTGGGCAAGGCACTTTACGGACATGGCCTGAACCCAGCGGATCAATGGGTTCTACCAAATTAAAGGAACGTGTCTATCATATACAACACACTGCAATAGCTCCGGTAACCCGACAATGGGCGCGAGGTGATCTGACGATTGCCCGTGTGTTAACCCCCTTGGTTTTCCCATTCACGGGGATAAACATGAATACCATATCCTATATTAAGATGTCTGTGGGAAATGGCACTCAGTTTGATAAATTGCTGATCACCTTTTTTCCACAGAAACTTATGAGAAGAATGTGTGATGAAATTGTGAGAAAGTGTGTTTTATATGTGATCTGGACACCTGATATGTATGTGGATCAAAAGGCTGCATGGGTGTTCCAAGTTCTCTCCCAGAAACTAAAGCTTCTCACATTCTCAACCCGCATAACTCCAACCTTTGCCTCTCATATTCAGTTAGTAAGTTCACAGGAAAATGTGAGATATATTTTAAGGTTTAGAAACCACACAACAAGTGATACAGTGGTCATGTGTGGTAGTTGAAGTTGCAATGTTTTATGATTATTTGATATAACTGCATTCTAGTAGTGTTTGCGATCAAATAAAAGCAGATTTTTATGTTTAACAATAATTGATGTATTGTGCCAAACTAAAGTGCCATTACACATAAATTGTTTATTTAACAGAATCAAGAAAGCTACCGTTATCCCTGTCAACCACCAGTCCAATGGACCACAAGCAAATTAATATCTTTGGTCAACCAATATCAGTGGAGACAGATTACTATATGTATGTATTAATTTAGTAATCTCTTTAAATACTAAATATTATGGCAAAAATTTACGAATGGTAAATCACCAGCTGTTAAGTAATCTTGATTGGCTTGGCTTCAGAAATGCTTCTTTTAAGGCACTATGCGATATTGTGGGATGGATATATAAAATTACACATTCAAACCAAATTAACTGATTCAAATTACTTGCAGTAGTTGGTGCGGCGCCTGGCCGTGACAAGTTTATTTCGTCGCTTCGTGTTCTGCAGCTGCAGATCAAGTGGAAAGTTACAATTATTGACCCTTTTAGTATACACTGTGCTGATAGAAACATCTTGCATTTGCTGAATAAAATTCAGTCAATGGTAAGTTTGTAGTTATCATTTTTTTAAATTAGTTTTGAGTAACAACAATTCTCTATTAATTAAGCATCTATGCTTGACCATTAAAGTCATAATCCAATATACTTCAGATTACCTCATGTCCACAGTTGGGGTACTGGAACTATTGCTTATTCCATTAATTTACTAAGCTTAGACATCATGAGATTTATCAAGGTACTGGCTCCCACTTGTTTTTACTCTGCGACGTTAGATGCTGAATGACGAGCTACTTTTAGCTGGTATTTTTGCGCCAGATAAAACAATGCAACCTAGTAGTTTTAGTACTTTTTCGTAATATTAACTAAATGCAGTTTACAGTCCCATTTAAAAAATAAAATAATTATTTTGCTTGTTTTTCTTTTTATTATTCTGCTCAAATGAGACCATTTGTAATAATTTTGTTGGATAGCCTTAACAAATTCCAATATTTTTTCTGACTGATTAGGTTGGTGGGTTATAATTGCTTTTCTGTTCCGCCTAAAGGTTGCATGTTCAAAACTGGTCGCTAGCTAGTCGGTTTGGTACTTGGGCAAGGCACTTAACGGACACTGCATGAATTAATTAGATTAATGGGTTTTACCAAATTAATGGAACATGTGAATCATACACAACACACTGCATGTTAAGACAAGTAGTTCATCAAGTTGAAACTTTTAGAAATGATAAGTAGCATGACCTGGATGTGTATAAAATTAAATTTTGTAATTTACACAAGGGAATTCCCCACAGTACCAAAACAAAAACAATCGAACAAGTGCCTGACAGTGATTTTGGAAAAAATCTGTTTAATCAGAAAGTCTTAAAAATATAACCTAACCTAAACTAGGTGTGCTAATTTTGTAGCAGTCCTAATCTCTAATTGACATGGTATACAAACTCACATTTGAATAACTTAGACAAAAAGAAATTTGTTTGTATTTGGAGTAATTTTGCCAAAACGATAGCCAATATGTTTTTGACCTGCATTTGTCTGAGGGAATATAATTAACCAGTTGATAATGGGTTGTATAACTGAATAAGACATCTCAGTCATAAAAACGGATGTTACTCTTAAACATGATCTGCCTGCTTGTTGTAACGTTTTATCATATCCCACACACTGTAATGTTAAGTGGATGATAGTAGCTTGCGATAAAGTGGTGATTACCCTGTTCTTACATTTTTTTATTAACCAAGGATAAAACATGAATATCAAAAAATTTCCCATAATCCAAAATGCTGAAATATGACACAGTGCACCAGTTATAATAAATGTCGTCTATGTATAAGGGCTTTAAAATAAAGCATAAAGATGGAGTAAATCTTATTGTATTTGTATTACATCATTATTTGCACACCATTTTCTAGTTTTATCTTGTGTTATACACATGAAATACGGTACATTTATAACAGGTTATGTCAAAGTAACAACCAAAATATCCATGCAGCTTGTCATTGTATACGCAACACTGGATGAGCTGGATATTTTGTTTAAAAATCTTCAAAAATCGGAGAAAAAATGGCTCTCTAGGATTTGGTTAGTTCATGAAGTTGGATTTCTTAAACGGTAAGTCTTGTAACTGTTGTTTTAATTGTTGTGGTATATTGCGAATGTTTTTTTTATGGTAGTTTGTTGATGCAGTGTAAAGTTTAGAGTCCAATCACTATGTTATACAGGTACCTGATCTATTCACATTTGACTTAAATTTTATAAACGCCATTTTAAATAGGGTCTTTAACTGTACTCACTCTTAAGATGATGAAGTAAAAACTACCCTTTAACTAAATATTCGTATCCTTGTATATTTCAATATCTCAACTTAATCAGATTCAAAACAACTTCTCAGATAAACTAACAGTGATAAACATTTAATATGATTGTTACCCATATAAAAATGACCTCTTGTTTTCCAGAACAAAGATTAGAGTACCCTACAACTTTGTCTCACTGTATTTCGTAAACATGAGTAGCTCTGGCTTCATAAATTAGTTTTTTTATATTTAAACTACACAAGTTTACATAAGTTAGTATAACCACTTAATCCAGTGAGTTGGGTTTGTGAGGAAAACCTGAACTTTTATATCACATACCTTATTTCACATTTTCTGTGAGAAATTTTTGGACATCACCGCTATATCCTATACCTTTTAGTTTAACTACTAATACATTTATTTACACTACAAAGTGTTAACGTTTAAAAATTTCCAGTTTCTTTCTAAGTAAAATACAATTTTTATATATAATAAACCTAAAATTTATTTTCTAGAATAAACAACAAAGAACAAAAGCTGACAAGCAGTTTAGAATCAGAATCAGATTCCAGAGACTCCATGGTATCCAGACTTCCAAGTTATTTCCCCAAACCTTTGATTGGATTAGTGAGCTCTTACAGAAACAAAATTAACCTACAAAAGACACTAAACAGTAATTTTCATTTTTTTAAAACTTTTGTTGTACATGCAGTGGTATAGCTTGTAATTTAATATTGCATTGTGTGGTACCAACTCTTAAATAAAATAGGCTTTATCATCTGTGGGTTGGAAATAGGGCAGTCCTAATAACACAAACATTTGGCCAACTCCTATTTCTTCAAAGTTGGGGTACCGAAATGTTACAGACCGGTTGGTCTATTGATTAAGTGCGTCGCCTTTCAATCGAAAGGTTGCAGGTGCGAAACTGGTCGCTAGCTAGTCGGTTGTGTCCTTGAGCAAGGCACTTTACGGACATTGCTTGGACCCAGCGGATTAATGGGTCCTACTAAATTGAAGGAACGTGTAAATCATACATAACACACCGCAATAGCTCCGGTAACCCGACGGTGGGCGCGAGGTGATCTGACGATTGCCCGTGTGTTAACCCCATTGGTTTTTCCATTCACGGAGATAAACATGAATTTCGTATCCTATCCTATACCTGCAAAACACCTTGGTGGAAGCATGCGGCAGTGAGTATCTTAGAATCCACAGCTGTCATTTCATACAGTCGTTCCGGCATTCTTAGAATAACAAAATGTGCAGACAAGCACCATGGATTAGTTAAGAGACCAGCTTGTTGTCTTGCAATTGTTTGAATAGTTTACCTTTTTATCTTCGTTGGTAAGGCAACAAAGCATACAATGCTATTATAAGGTATTCATTCCGTATTTTAGAGAATACTATATGGTTTCTTTCTAACCTTTTATCTACTAATTCGATCTTCCCAATCCTATAGCTAACAGCCCAAATGCATGTTAAATATAATTCCAAGTTGAACGACCTTAGCTATTTTGCATCACTTTGCTGCCTGATGTTTACAAAAGACCGCTGATTTTAAATGATTTTTTAACAACCTTTTCCGGTCGTTAGAATTTAATGTATTTTCTTTACACCAAACTATTTTCTATATTTAGAAATCCTTCATGCTACAAAACTGTCGGTCATGAGGGAGCTGCAAAAACAATTTGGGATATTTCAATATTATTCAAAAAACAATCTCTGGAGGAATCGCTTTTTCATTGAAAGAGTTACTCAACAAATTTCCTTGTAAATATTTTTATATTTGTTTAAATTTATATCTACAACGATGTAAAAGATGTAAAGTACACTCCCTTTTCTTCGATTAATTTCGTTATAAAAATCGCTGTTTGATTACTCTTACATTATTTGCTTTATTAGCTGTAAAATACATTATATTACAGATACGTAAACAATGACCTAGGTCACATGAACACCAGAACTGTGTGTTTGGATGAAATACAGTTCTCATTGCTCTACTTAAGCGAGGAAAACACTCTACAAGAGGTAAGGATTCAGGTTGTTTATCTTTTAAATAAAAACACCATGGACTTAATTAATACTAGGGATATTCTTTTTGAGTTACCTAAGTTTTTCTTTGCAGTTTTCTGTATTTAAACCAAGATACAAAAAAAACTTTGTTTCTGGTGCACAAAACCTGTATCCGATCGGAAGCAGCATTGATTTGATTATCCTAAGTACAACCCCTACATATGAAAATGGCAATCGACAGATTACCACTAACCACAGTGGAAAAACAAAATGAGGTGTACAGTTGTAACATCTTCACAACCGAAGTACAAAAAAACGAATAAATAAGTAAGAAAACAAATGAATACAGTGAAGTAAAATAAAATAAATAAAAGGTTATGACAAAAGAAAATATGATAATCGCAAAGAAACAAAAAAATTAACTGGCGGGAACACATTCTGGACATTCTAAGACATAAAAGTATTTTTTACTATCATTATTTAAAATAAACATTTTGTGGTGTGTATTGTTAAAAACATGTTTTTGGGAAATTTTTCAACTAAAAATTTGACTAAAACAGTTGCTAACTTCAGGAAAACTTTACTCAAAAGCTTCGGATGCAAAGTTTTTTTTTTGCAAATTTAAAAAGATATGTTAAATAGCTCCTTCCAAAAAGACCAAACTAAAGTCGTTTCAATATCTTATCTTGGAGGTTTTTAAATTTGATTATTTTTAAAAGGGTTAAAAATCTAGGAAGATAGGTAGTGACTTGGTCCACGCTTTTGGGCCACACTTTCTCTTAAAGCTGGCTCCCCCTCAGTACTGGTCGCGCTTTACCGCACACTCTTCTTTGGGGCTCTATATCGTTTGGTCTTAATTAAATTTGGATCGCTTATTTTTGTTTTTTCGCCTCGGTTTGGTGGCTGCCGCGTCCACTATATTTATTAAATTATTTTTTTTAATGTTTTAACGACTGTTCATTTTGCCGTCTTTTCCCGTTCCTGTGTAGTACTTATATTCATTTTAAAAACTGGGGCAAAAAATGAATAAACTAAACTAAAGTAAACTTTAAAAAATCTGTAAGCTGTTGTGTTTCGAAAATGAGATTCAAAAACCCTTCTCAATTTTTGTCCATTTGTCCTAAATATACATAATAATCACTCCATACATTCAGGGTGGAATTTCCTTGAACGCTTCTATTCAAGCCTACAACGTTTCTTTGTGGAGGGAAATGCAAACAGATCCATCTTTTGTGTATAAAAGCATGGTAATTTTGTGTATGAAAGCATTTAAAATGCATTAATTCAGAAGCAGCCTCTATATATTATTTTTATTCGATACGCAATATTAACCTTTTATTCCATTTGTATCACCATTCCTTATCCTTAGTTTTAACTGTGAAATGTCTAGGTGGTAATCAAGGCATCAAATATTTTAAAATTCATAAACAGAAAAATAATACTATAAACTTTCTAACCCACTTTTGTTATCAACACATATAATAACATCACTGTTGTCATCGTTGTTAATATGCTCGACATGTTTAGGACCGGCACCTAAGGGTGGTAACACTTGATGAAGCTTCAATTGTTTCTGTGGAAAATACCAACAATGGTATCTGCCCTCCTAACTCAATACAATGCTACAAAAGTACAAGGTTTCAACCAAGATTATTTACAAAATTGTATTCTTTAAACGTTGTTGAAAAACAATTTCATAATAGATCTATTTTTGTTGATCTATTTAAGGTAAAAATAATAATAAAATGGAAAAAAGCCAGGGTTATTATAACATATGCAATTGTCAGATTACCTTACAGCCACCAACAGGTTTCGGCGGCTTTGCGATGTGTTGTATATAATTATAACGTTGCTTCCATTTTGATAGATTCCTAATTGATATTCCTATTAATTTCACTGGGTTCAAGCCATGTCTTCTAAATGCTGTGCCCAAGGACACAACCGACTATCTAGTGAATAGTTAGGATCTGCAACCCTTCATCTGGAAAAGCTAGCACTGACCCACAAAGTTGTTATCATACATTTCCAGAATAATAAATTAAACTAAGTTTATTACAGGGATAACACGAATGATGTTAATACATTTGCCCATAATGCCAGCAATACCTCCTTGAATATATGGAAAGCGCATTGTTGCCAAGGATTCTGCATTGACCTGATGCAACAATTAAAAAAGTAACAGCTTAGAGTATTAACTTATATATCCATAGACTTAACATTTATATCTTTACATAATATGTGTGAATTTGTTACTTCATCATATAATGTAATTCTTTATTAGTGCTAAAACCTTTATTTTTCATGTTATCACCAATAATTTTTCTCAAATAAAATATAATGGAATATTGTTATTATGTTGATCATTCGGTAATCTGTCAATTTTTGTATATCTCCTTATGAACCAAGAACACTTTATTTAGGGAAATCGGCTTTACTTACAACATATTCATTGTGTTGCACGGTCGACATGGGAAGTTTACAAGCAACGGGGTATGGGAAGGAGCAGTAGGGGATGTGGTGTATGGAAAGGCTGACGCTGCTCTTGGCTCTATTACTATTAACAAACAAAGGGAAAGCGTAAGTTATAAACCAGTGCTTTTTTAGGTTGTGCCTTATATGATTAGTAGATTAAAAATAGTGTGGCATTAGGTACTTTTAAACTAAGGCTTTAATTTTTAAGATAATTGATTTAATCAATTATTGGCACATGTAAAATTAATATTATATATAACATTAATAACCAATTTATTATACATGTATAAATAAATAGAATGGAATTTAAAAATGTTAATAACACTCATAAGGTGACTCCTTAATTAAACAGCAGTTCTGTGAAAATCAGATGTTTAGAACTACTTTTTAAGTGGAAATGTTCCCTAGCGAAAAATCCTGTTGCATAATAATTGGTAGCTTTATTCCAGACAATAAGAACCTTACCAGTTAAAGGTCATTTTCACAATCCAGAAAATGTTCATACAAAACATATCTGGAAAAAAAATTAAACGAAGTGCGGCGAGTTCTTAAACCGAAACCCCTCCGAGCAATGTGAAAATAAATCCACTCGTGGTACATTCCCTACTAGGTGGATGCTGGCAGACACTCTCCACGAGTACCTCCACAGCGTGCAATACATTTGTTTTGAAATAGAATTGACTGATCACTCATCTCATATTTGCACATAACTTCTTATTAAATTGCATTAGTCTCCAGGTTGTGGACTTCACCATCCCATTCATAGAAACAGGAATTGGAATCATGGTGAACAAATTGAATGGTACGGTCCCCCCTTTTGCTTTCCTCGGACCTTACGACTGTTTATCGTGGACATGTATGCTTATTGTGGCAATGTTGTCTTCTTCTGTTGCGGTGTTGGTGTTTGAATACTTCAGTCCAGTTGGTAAGTCTTAAATATCACAAATCAGAAGATGGACTTCCTTTTTTTTAAGCAGGAAAATAGTCAAAAATATCAAATTTGTAAAATCAAAACTTATAAATTGTACCTGTTGTTTATATACCTGATAATGTGAATAGTTTTAAAATGTCAATTTCACTATCAACTCTAGTCAAACAGAGTTGTAGAACCAACTAACTTTTCCAACTGCAAGTTAACCCTATGGAAACGAGATTTTTTCCGCGTTTTTACTGTCTATGCTTTGTAGTGCTGTAGCGCCTCGCGTGTTATAGTGAGGGAAAAATGTTTAACACTAGAGTTGTTCGAAATAAAATTTTCAAAGTTTATATTTTTTGATGACTTCACCATCTGAAAGTTCACATCATATTCTTTCTTATACATTGTTATAGTTTTTGATTTGTTGACAATATATCATAACTTATTCAAGTTCTTTAAAAAAACATTTCCTTCAAGTATACTTGATTTCATTTCGATAATGTCATCAAAATAATATTACGTCACTAATTTCATGTTACAGGTCCACCCATAACAAAGTTTTTTTTTATATAAAAAATGTTAGAGAAAAAAATTAGATTCCTATTAAGTCCAAATGCCTTTTTTGACTACTTTTCTTTGAAATTAAACTATAAATTGAAGTTTTTGTGACACGAGAAATATATGGGATATATTTAATTTTAAATGAACACTTATCAAAAAAACTAATTTGGTTATCTCATTTTAAAGGTTTAAATCTAGTCTCAACACAAACGGTACTACACACATAATTCTAACTGCAGACATGTTTACTTGCCAGTGTTCTAATGTTACATGCTTATCATGACCATTTACCACCTCAGCCTGAAAAGTGTTCTCATTATTTGTTCTGTCGTGTTATAAAGGAAAATGTCTACAGGCTACAATGGCGATCTAACTGGCAACAAAAATGCTTCACGGTTTACACTTGGAAAATCTATATGGCTTCACTACGGTATCATGGTGAACAACTCGGTACCGATTGAAAACCCACGTTCACCTTCTTCTAGGTACATAGTGTCAATATGGGCATTTTTCTGTGTCATATTCCTTGCCATGTATACGGCTAATCTTGCTGCTTTCATGATTCAAGAAGAAAATGAGGACATCATCACAGGACTTTCAGATAAAAGGGTGTGTTTTAATTTAACTTAAAAATATTTTAAACAAAATGCATTTGAAACATACATTTAAAAATAATGGTTATGATTCCATAGTCTTGTATTTTTGTATTAGCAACAGTCAACAGTTGTTTTAGGAAGAGTATGGACACAGGGTGGTAAATTAGATGTCATATTCTTTGTTCTAAAGAATTTTCCATAGTTCAATAGGAAAATTATTGTTTGTGCCATGCCAGTTCATAAAAAGGGAAATTGGCCGAAATCCTTGTGGCTTTCTTGGATATAAAATATATAATACAGTCTGTTGTAAGTTGGTTTGTACAGGGTAAAATATCATGTCACGGCAAGTTTAGTTTAAATAGGTACCGATTAAAAGGGTGTAAAATCCTCTTCTTTTTTGCAGTTCACGAATCCCACATCAATGCACCCATTTTTTCGATTTGGAACAGTACCGAATGGATCTACAGAATTAAACATGCGGACTTACTACCCAGGATACCACAAATACATGAAAAAGCATAATATGAAAAGTGTTGGCGAAGCAATCAGGTCTTTAAAAACGAGGTGAGCATGATTTTTTATAGCTTTGTTTAAGGACTGACACATTATATATCGGAAAACATTACAGTATTTTGTTTTGCTTATTTTTTCAGCGTGGAAACACATCATTTAAACACAGTCCTCCATCATAGCGCTGGTTTCGGTATTGACTTGCCAGAGATTTATGTCCGACCGGTTAGTTTGGTGGTCTAGTGGGGCGCCTTCTAGGCAAAAGGTTGCATGTTCGAAACTGGTCGCTAGCTAGTCGGTTGTGTACTTGGACAAGGCACTTAACGGACATTGCCTGAACCCAGCAGATTAATGGGATGAAGCAGATTAAAGGAAGTCTCCATTATACAACAAACTGCAGTCTGCAATAGCTTTGGTAACCCGACAGTGGGCGCGAGGTAATCTGACTAATGTCCATGTGTTAAAGCTCTTGATTTTCCCGTTCATGGGGATAAACATAATTATCCTATCCTATTACTATGTGAAATTTTATTATTAAGTAGGACATTTTTATTTGTTTGAAGCGCAAATCATAAAGCTAAAATAAGAATTTTTATCTTAATGAGCCTCTTTTCGGAAACTGCTTATTTAATTATAAGATAAAAATGATTAGAAGTTTCAAAACACCATGAGTTATGCTCCAAAAAATTTACTTGTGTTGATTTATATTTGTGATTTTTATTAAAAACCATCATAATCAAAAAAGTTTTTTAATTTTACAGAAAGTTGGATGCTTTTCTTTACGACTACGCAGTGTTGAAGTACGCAGCTGGTAAAGACAAAGATTGTGGACTTAACGTCATCCGAAAACCATCCTTTACTTCTGGATACGGCATTGTGTTCACCAAGAATTCAAAGTGGAAACAACAATTTGATCCCGTGCTTTTAAAATTGATCCAAAATGGTAAAATTTATTTTGAATAAAAGTCTGTTGGATAGAATGTGCTTATCACATGGATGATTCATTTCAACGGCTGTAATTGTCAGACACTGTCAAACATGTTAGTAGATACTCATTGGATGTTTAGTCTGGGCGGATTAACTAACGCCCGGTTAGTTAGTTCTCCTGGTTAGTCTGGTGGTTTAGTAAGAAAATCTAACAAATCTTCTTTGATTCATTCTTAACTTCTGAAATTTTGCTGCAAGAACAAGGCTAATGCTCCTAAGCATCAATTAAACTATACAAAATTTTAAAATTATGTTCTGTTTGCATATCTATAATAATCTATTCTTCAAAATAGTTGCTGGTTTTTAATGTTGTCTCTACTTTAATACAAAATATATATTCTTCTATTATCTTGATTTCTTTTTAAACTAAATTTGCTTCCCTGTAAAGAAAGATTAGAAAAATATCAAGAATAAAAACTCCAGTGACCTTGTTCTGTATTTCAGGATACATTGAAAGAACAAAGAATGTATGGCTCGCTGGAACGTGCGGAAATCCTTTTAAATCACGAGACTTTACCAGTTCAAGATTGGATGTTTCTAATATGGCAGGTATAACATTTATTTCTGCAGGTCGTTAGAAAACAACTTTTTTATCGCTTGGAGTATGCAGCTGCAGAGGCTTAGTATGAGCCGTCATCAGTTTACCTCATCCCCATAATAAAGTTGCTGGAACTATTACATTGTGAAATACAATTGCAATACAACAGAAACCGAAGCAAAGGACTGCAAATTTTTTTTTTTTTTCTGATGGGTTCATATATAAATATATATATATATAAAGGTGTATTTGCATTTGCAGAAAAAGTGTGCAACCATCTGAACAAGAAAAAAAATTATAAAATCCCTTCCTCTATTTCAGGTCTATTTATAATGCTGGCTGGAGCACTGATACTATCGATCATAACTTTTATGTTGGAGCACATTTTTTCATATTACCTACGCCCCCATTTCATGAACTGCTCCCCAAAATCGCATTTATTCATACGGACGCTAAGCAGGGTATGTAAGAATTCTTTGTTTTGTTGCAATCTAGTCTAATATGTTGGGAATCTTACAGAAGTTACGCATTTAATTTCGCAAGATTACACATTGTTTATTTTTAGATTATGTTTCTAATTTTTTACAAACAATTACCTAAAAATGATAGAATCAAAACAGTTCTAGATATTCGGCTTTGTCATTGGGTAAGATATATAAGTTGCCTAAACAATAATTCCAGTTTAAAAAGTAGTTCCATTTAAATTGCAAAACACTTTTAAAAGTGCTTTTTTAAAGTACTGCCTGTATGATACAATAAATGACATCAATGGGGTTTTTGACTTTCCTCATCTTTCTAAATTCATTTTATTAGAACTTAAACCTTGGCCCAACCTTATGCAGCATGGGTAACAATAGCTATGGTAACCTGACTATGGGCAAGAAAGAAGGGGCAGTTTATAAATATTATCATTACATGTTATTTCCATATCCCATTTTGTTCATTATCTTATTGTCATTCATCATCTTATACATTCAGTGTAGAAACCCACTGCATTTTATTATTTTTAATGTTATTGCATAATTATTTATAATCCCACTACACATTTATACCTATCAGCCATGTCAAATTTCATTAATTATTTTCCTAAATTAATCACACAAATAGGTTGTGAGAAATAATACATGGTAATAAGTATAAGTCAGATCATATTTTTTTACATAAAGTTCCATTTAGCAATTGTAATATAAAGTCTTAAGCATGTTTCATATTTAGCATGTATATCTATATCCATACATGTGGTTAAATAAATTTTCCAACATATTGCCCAGGGCATTTACAACTGTTTGGTTGGTGAAGATTTTAAAGCGCGGAAAGCAAGAAGGGCAGCTGTCAAGACACAACCAATGCTTCTCATGAGAGGAAAACTTAGCACTCAGGCTTTATTACCAAAAGTTTTACTGTCTAACATTCCATGCGAACTCTCAGTTATATCGTCAGCAAGATCTGACTGTAACGACAATCCTGAACGTTTCGAGACACATGTAACTGGTCATTCATCTGAAATAAAGAAAGTGTCAAAAAAATTGGCTAAAACGAAACAATCCAGTTCAGCATTCAATGTTATCAGATACCAAGATCGATGCTCGGCTCTAAACTTGGATGCAACGGAATCGCCTGTCTTGGGCACGCGTCATTCTCTCCAACACCACACCTCACGAAGACCAAATGCATGCTCGTGCTCGCAAAATTTAAGGAGCAATTCGGCGTGCAAACAGCATATACCATCTTGGAACAAACCAACAACTCCGTCTTCTAGTAGAGGCGTTCAGCTTGTGCAATCCAATTCTTTTGGATCTCTCCGGGACAGTGTTCATTGTCGACCCTTGTGCACTCGACTACGCAGTTTTGAAAAATAACATGCTTGTTGTACGTACGTACGTATTTGTATTTTATCCATTTTAACAGTATCCAGTCGTGTAATAGACCGTTAGACGTAAAGTATTATGATGGCGTAGTAGCACAATAAAAGTAATTTCCTTGCCCACTAGTTGTTAGTTAATGTCTCTCTGATTTGGTTAAGTTCCAGGATACCCTGCTTTAAGGACCAATGCACATAACAGTTGCAACACGGAATAATAGAAAATAACAATCTTTTCGACACCACACACCAAAATATTTATTAAAATGTATGTTTTAGTAAATCAGTATGTTACAAAAATTATTCTAGTTGAACGTTAAGCAACGGACAAAGCGAAAAATAGGGCAAACACGCATTTTTAATTTCCAGTAACACGAACCCAAACAATAAATTAAAGCCCAACACATCAAAGTAAAAACTCGGTTTTTTTACATAGGATAAGATATTCGTGTTTCCCCATAAATAGGAAAACTCAAGAAGCGTTAACACCTGAGCTGAATCGTCAGATTATCTCGCGTCCGCCGTCGGGTTACAGTCTAGTCTTTACAGTGTGCTGTGAATTTGTCACTACAAATCCATAACATTAGCTACCACCTCCACAAGATTCAATTCAATTGGATTTCCTTCATTTTTTTATATGGTGCGTAAATGAGAACGATTACTAGATTCGCTGGAGTTGTATTTGTGGGGATTTTTCGGAAAAAAAGGTTAAAGATGAGTATGCGACATATTTTTTTGTTTGCATTCAGATTTATTATCTATTCATTTTGGACTTGAGACTAGTTGATTAATGAATGCTCAGCATGCATAATCTATTTTGGAGAATTTCCTGGGGTAAAATAAATTATTTTAATTAAAATTGTGTTATTCTGATTCATGTCACACATCCATATATATAACGACCGAAAAGTTTAAGGTTGGAAACTGATCGCTAGATGGGTCGGTTGTGTCCTTGGGCAAGGCACTTAACGGACATTGCCTGAACCCAGCGGATCAATGGGTTTAACCAAGTTGAAGAAACGTGTGAGTCATACGCAACACACTGAAATAGTTCCGGTAACCCGACAATGGGCGCGAGGCGATCTGACGATTGCCTGTGTGTTAACCATACCTTGGTTTTCCCATTCACGGGGATAAACATAAATATCCTATCCTATCTGCACATAAAAAAAGAAGTTTGGTTTAGTAATTTTGGACCAGTGCTTCTCAAATGGTGCGCCGCGTGTTAGCTAGGTGCGCCATACTTGGATTTCGTAAATTTACGACAGAGTGTGCATAGATCATAAACTACTGAATGGTTAGTGTCTAGTTCGTTCTTTTCCATTGTAACGTTAATTGTACATTAACGTTCGAAAAGCAAGAGCGTTCAAGAAACATTAATTCGGTATGTGGAAAATTCGGTGATGAAATTTTTAAAAATAAACGTTTTATTTTCCATATTTTTTCCTAAATTGTTTGAGTATTTAACATATTGTTTTGACTCACCGTGCAAAGTGCGCCTGTTCGTTTCTTAATTAGTCTCGGGTGCGCCACGATGTCAAAAAGATCAGAGAACCACTACTTTAGACCCATGCGTTTATGCTTGCAGAAACAAAACTATGGCATTTGGGTTAAAACTTCTTGTAATGGTATCATAACATGGACCTCACGTGCACATAGCTGACAACAACAATTATTGTGTAATAAACATGCATAATACGATCAGTCCCGCCCTTGTGTCGCCAAGCAAAACGTGGCGTGTCGTTCCGAAAATATGGCGTGCGAAATGCGTTCTCTTTAGGGGAACAGTCACTCTCCTTTTTTTGCGACGCCGGTATTTACCGCATGACTAGTTTCGTCCATTCAGTGAACACCACGCGAATCGAGAATAATCGTTGATGAAAACAGATTACGGCCAGTTTGGCATGAAGACAGTTGATTGTATTATGTTCATTTCAGTTTGAAATGTATTTTTAGGTATGAGTAATCGATCTACGACTATTATGTTTAAATTCGCATGTATATATTCACGAAATTTGGTCCCTTTTCATGCACTTTCCAGATATTTAAATAAGAACACATTTTTATATGTAAGAAAAGGTACACAAAAGTTTTTTCTAAGCAGTGATCTGAGTGGTGTTTGGGGGGAAAACTAAAAGGAGGGAAGGTGGAAAAAGGAAAACTGCATGCTAAAATGAAGATTTTAACGTTAGGGTTAGTTTTAAACATGGGGCTAGAGAAACTAGGGTCAGTCTTGGGGTTGAGATTAGTGTTCAGGGGATGGGTTAAAATTAGTTTCTGTAATTTTAGTGAGCAGTTTCCCTGCTTTGCGCTTTCCCTCCTTTTTTATTGCCCGATGTAAAGTCCCGAAAAATTGAAAAATCTATCAAAAACTTACAAACGTCTAATTGCTTGTTTTCCAAAAAAACTTGTACTATCTGTAAACTGTGCTCGTGTATTAAGTTTTATTTTTTTAGTGAAGGCAGAACGGAAAAAAGGGAAATGTTTTTAAAATATGGGTGGTATTGAGGTTGCCACAAATTCTGTATAGAACCGAAACCACATTGTACAATTTACATAGTGGAACTTTAGTACCAGTGGCCATAGCATTAAAGCTGCATCGGTTTAAAAGCACTTTAAGCTAAAGGGTTTGGGATAAAAATTTAAAGGATATTGGATTAGTTATTTTATGGGTTTAGTTTATATGGGATGGTCTTCACTTGTATTTAAACATTAATTCATTGCCTAATACAGTATTTCAAAGAAGATATTGTAAACATTTGTTATATCAAACACTGCAAAAGCTTTTGCCAACCCAAATGTGGCCACAAGGAAGGTGTTCTTGCATGTCAAAAGTTGATGTATTGTATTTCAATTAATTCAAATGTGTATTGACTATTGAACCGTTTTCCAGTTACCAAATATTATAAAATGTTGCGGCGTAGCTGATATCTTCGGTCGCCTAAGTTAAGAACCGAACGTAATTCCCAAACATGATCACACGTCCGTTCACTAAAGATTTGAAATTTGGCTAAGCATGGGAGAATAACTCATTTTTTTCAGAGTTGCTAGTTTAATTCTGTAGGCCAATTAATCTTTAATGCACTATGTGGAAAATTCTCTTACTTTGCGTTTGTTTCTGCGCGAAGACTCAAGCTCAAGAACCTGGGGTAAACAATGCTATTTTCTGTCCTACTTTGCTATATAGGTTTACATAATATAGAATAGTTAGTTGTCTAGAATAATGTAAGCCTAATCTAATAAATTTGACGGCACATATCTGAGATGACACCTAAGAACTATACCGGTACTGCATGCATACATCAATGGTTGTATAAAGTAAAATTTTGGTCTTGCAAGATTTGATTCGGTGGAAACTCTAATCACAATTGCCATTGTTTTAATAGTTAAAACAAAAATTTAAGAAAAAGTTGAAACAAAAAAAATTTTAACAACACGAAAGGTGAACATCTTACTAGTTCAAATTGTAACCTCTTTTGGGTTATTTTTAGTAATACAGTTGTACTCACTAGTTGTTATGGCTAAAACAAAATATTACAAGACTTCTGCTCAAATCTTTCCACATCACTCATTTCAAAAATTACAGGTTTCAGCTCTTAACGAAGTCTATCACCTTAGTCTTTTGAGGCAGTTTTTTCCTTTAGAAAATATATTTATGTTAATTTTGAATTTATAAGTATTCTGTGTAGTTGTGAATGTTTTTTTTATACCGGTACTGCTGCTTGGTTTTATAAAGTACAGTTAATGTATAGTGGCCTTCCTTGGGCTATGTAAGGAGGAGATGGCAACAATTTTGTCAATCTTTCTATATATCCTGATTTAAACGATGTTGTGTTGTCAGGCACAATTGTTTGAGGTCTGACGTCATTAAATAAACAGCTAACTCCAACGTTTAACATGCAACTATTGTTAAAATGTTTTTTTTATTATTACAGGGACCTGAGTATATTACTCCATTACCAAATGGAAATGTGTTCATAGCTGAGCCTTTTGATTCGAATGATGCATTGGAAAGGTAAATTAATTTCTTATTCGATTTTGTGTTCAGTATAAATTATCCTTGGGAGATTTTGAATCGTTAAAAAATGTATATGGAATAAGTATTTTTCAATATACACTCTATTTTAACCAAACTTGTAATTGCAGTTGGACACAATCACTGGCAACCAAGGATGGAGTTGATTCTCTAATTGCAAAATACAACGGCAATTGGGCAATTGAACCGCAGACTGAGAATGCTTTAACTGGTGACACTGGTCTTGTACTAAAGGGCAAAGCAAAGTAAGGAACATTGTGTCATAAAAATGTATTTTCTTTAATTTATATATTTTTTAGGCACCACGCCATAGCTGCAGAATTAGATAAGCCATTCAACTTTGAAGGCAAGCCACTTGTTATGCAATATGAAGTAAACTTTCAAACTGGAATTGAATGTGGAGGAGCTTATGTTAAGCTTTTAAGTTATTCAAAAAATATGGACCTTGTAAGTTACATAGTTATTTAGTTACATGAGTTATTTATAAATACAATGCTTTACGTTGACTAATGAGATAGTTCATTTGAGTTTTTAGATTGTTTTGATAAATTGTTGAACAAGTTATATGAAAATACAGTGAAAACCCGCTTACCTGACCACCTATGTGACCGTCATCAAGCGGTCGACTGAGCAGGGTGGTCATGTTAGCGAATTTTGCTTTGAAGCAAGTTGTCGTCATATGCAGCCTAAACGTCTGCATTTTTACTAAATGCCATTATTTTTTTGCAAAATGATTTTAAACAATTGTTAGTTCTGAAGTTTATCTTATAAAATTCAGTTCTGTTTGCCACAATTTTCTTTGTGTGTGCCAGTGTGCGTATGCGCTCTTTTTGTTTAATCACAAAAGAAATTAAAGTTTTGTACCAAAATATGGCGGTCCTGGTCTGAAAACCTGGGGGTGGTCGCGTTATTGAAACAGAATGCAATGTATTACCATAGTAAATTATTTGGGGCCGCACTGAAGTGGTCCTAATAAAGAGGTGGGTTGTGTTATTGAGGTGGCCATCAAGCAGGGTTCCACTGTATATTACATATTGCCACAAATAACCATAAAGTTCTATACAGAGTGAATTTCATGACAAAACACCATACACTATAATGTTTGGACCGGACAAATGTGGGGAAGACTATAAGGTTTGTATTTTTACATTTATGGCCACGGAAATATAAATATGTAATATTGTTATTGTTTTCTCAGTTGCATTTCATTTTCCGCCACACAAACCCTAAATCTGGTGAAATTGAGGAAAAACATGCAAACAAGCCACTCACTGATTTCAAATCGTATTACACTGACAAGGCATCCCATCTTTACACATTGATTGTCAACCCTGATAACTCATTTCAAGTACTAATTGATCAAATTGAGATAAACTCTGGCAACCTCTTAAAAGATTTTAAGTAAGTAATAATTTTACTTCTGAAATACTTTCATTTTATTAATTTCATCTATTTAGTTACGTTGTCTGGTAATACTGGTTATTTTTAACCTTTAAGGTTCTTAGACACGGGAGTTATTTTTAAATTTTTTCTATTAAATTTTGTAATCTTAATATCAAATTCAGTCCTCCAGTTGTTCCCCCAAAAGAGATAGAAGACAAAAATGATAAAAAACCTGAAGATTGGGATGAGAGAGACTCCATTCCTGATCCAGATGCAGTAAAACCTGAGGATTGGTATGATCTTTGATATTTTTAACCTGGCCACTAAAACTTAGAAAAATACAGTAATTTTATTTTTATTAAAATACTGAAATAATTTTACTTTAATTAATATACTGAAACAATTTTACTTTTATTAAAATACTGAACAAATTTTATATCAATTATTTTAATCTATTTTTTCCACTTAAAAAAGCAAAAACAAATTAGCAGTTCGTAATAGATTGTCCCCTGAAATTTATTATATTTGGTCGTGTAGGGATGAAAGTGCCCCGTCAACGATTGTTGATCCGGATGCAGAGATGCCAGATGGATGGCTGGAAGATGAACCGCTTTACATCCCTGATCCGGATGCCACCATGCCAGAGGATTGGGATGAAGAGATGGATGGAGAATGGGAAGCCCCCAAGGTGAGATTAAACTTTTAGAAATGTCGTATGAAATACAATGCTGTTTATGGTGTTACTCTTGCCATTCACAAGTCTTAGTTATGTAATGCTTGTTTTATACTCTTCTTAACAGTTTTTATCTATATAATTAGTCCAGATTGTTCTCTTAGTTATGTAATGCTTGTTTTATACTCTTTTTAACAGTTTTTATCTATATAATTAGTCCAGGTTGTTCTCTTAGTTATGTAATGCTTGTTTTATACTCTTTAATAGTTTTTTTTATCTATATAATTTTTCCAGATTGACAATACTAAGTGTGCCGAAGTGGCAGGTTGTGGCCCATGGGAACCTCCTATGATTGCCAACCCCAACTACAAGGGAATCTGGTCTGCCCCTCAAATCCCTAACCCAGCTTACCGTGGTATATGGAAGCCTAAGATGATCTCAAACCCAGATTACTTTGAAGATGATCTTCCATATAAAATGACTCCAATTGTAAGTTATGTAGTTCAAGCTAGCACACCGCAGCAATTTTAAATTGTTTTCATGTCTATCATAAGTAATTGTATAACCCCATAAAGTGCATTTGCTGCTGCAGCATGTGTTGCTTTTTTTATGCTATCATCCAAATTGTGGATTGAAACCGGTCGATTACACTAAAGTTTTGGAACCAACTGATTGAAGTTCAATCTCGTTGCGCAATATTTCTAATCAGTAGGATTTAGCTGTAATGGATATTACACAGTCCTGTACTATTTCGCATACATTAAAAATTGCTTGTAATGGACAATATATTCTGCCGAAACTATTTCTTACATTGAAAACTGTTTTTAGGGAGCTGTTGGATTTGAACTATGGTCAATGAGCGAGGACATCTACTTTGATAATATCATCATTACTGATGATTTAAGTGTCGCAGAGGATTATGCAGCAAAAACGTGGAAACTCAAGAAACAAATCCGTGCTGAGAAAGAGGTATCAGTGTTGAGCATTCCTATATACTATGCTTGGTACTACCTATGTACCTAATATTTATCAAAATGAAATTTAAGTCATTTTATTGCTAACTTAGGGTATTAAGAGGATCAAGAATCAAAAAGAAAATGATAAAAGAAAAAGGAGATTGAATAAAAAGGCATGGTGTTGTGCATGTTGGGTGAATTTAGATTTAGTTGGTTTAGAAAAAAGGTTTAATTGTAAGACAAAAAATGAGAAATGAAACAAATTGCACAGAGAAAGAAGTAGACAGAGTTTGGTTACGGGTGTAGTCAGTATGGGTATGTAATATGGTCTGAACTAACTAAACTAAAAAGTAATTAATCTATTACACTATAAACTTGCCTCGTTATGTGAATTACAATGTGTCTTCAGCGATCTTGATTTTAATTCAGCAAAAACTGTTCTGCGTTATAAATAGCAGACACAGACGTTGTAGGCTTAATATATGTTTTTTAATATATAACAGATTCAAGTTTAAAATCAAATTATATTAAAGGACTAACATACCAGTGGGAACGAGTTGGTGTTGGTTTAAAAACCTTGAATTGGGGTATTTGGTAACAAAATAAACAAGGATTGCATTTTCTTTGATCAATGTTAATATTTATTGGCCATTTGGCTTATAGGCACTGAATTGGTCTATAATAATTGTATATCTCTGACTCTTAAAGTAACTTTTGTTTAATATTAACTAATGATTGCAATGCTGGTGCATAATAAAAAATTTAAATTAAAATTAAGCCCAGTGTAGTTCCGTCGATTATTGATCAAAGGTCGGTTACTGACACCGGGTGTGGTGGTCTATTATAAGCTAATGGAAAAATCACTTTGGCAAAATTACACCTATAGCTGTAGGGACTTGAATTTGGTGACATTGTAGTGTATGGTCTTTATCTTTATAAAATTCATAGAAGTAACTATGAATTTAAATTTTACAGCCTGGACTCCTTCAAGGGTTACTTTCGGCCACAGAAGAGAAGCCTTGGTTGTGGATAATCTACATCTTAGTAGTTGGTCTGCCTGCTATCCTGCTCTTTACATTTTGCTGCGGGTAAAAAGTTGTTTTATATATTTATAATGTTAATCTTGGTATTTACTTTTCTTGTTTTTCGTAAGGAAAAAAAAGAGTGATCCGAAAAAGACAGATGAGCCGACCCCAGATGACCCACATGACTCTGATGAAGAGGAAAAGGTTTGAGCTTTGCAAGTGGTTGGAGGATAGAATAAGATAGTATAGGATATTCATCTTTATTCCCGTGATTGGGAAAACCAAGGGGGTTAACACAAGGGTAATCGTCAGATCACCTCGCGCCCATCGTCGGGTTACCGGAGCTATTGCAGTGTGTTGTGTATGATACACACGTTTTTTCAATTTGGTAGAACCCATTAATTCTGCTGGGTTCAGGCAATGTCCGAAAAGTGCCTTGCCCAAACTAGCTAGCAACCAGTTTCGCACCTGCAACCTTTCAATTGAAAGGAGACGCACTTAACCGCCAGGTTAACTGGCCAGACAAATTCAGATTAAGGAATATTCGACCAACAAAACTTAATGTATGAATAAATGAGCCATTAACTAAGGGGAAAGTGCGGAGGCAGCAGGGGGAGACAAACTAACAAAAGCGGACCTGGAAAAGGATGATGATGAAATTGAGGCACTGGAGGATGACAACAGCCCAGTTAAGTAAGTGCTTCATGTTTCAATAGCTTAGCAGCATTTGTGTTTGACCTTGACCTAAGTGGACTGCATTGCTGATTCTTATAAACAGCTGTTTACAGACAAAATGGTGAGCTGTTTGTTATGTTTTCAATAAGAGATTAAAAACTTTGTTACGCAATATCGAATTTCGTTATGTGAATTTGGCCCTCTATTATCAAAGTTGTTTCATATTAAACATGATTAAAACTTCGGAAGATTACCAAAGATATTCTGTTAAAACGTAAATGTATTCCATTGCAGCAGAAGATCACCTAGAAAACGAAAACCAAGAGTTCAAGACTAAATACTAGTGCAGGGAATTGACAACAAACATTGAAATAAATTGCTTGGTACAAACAATTGTGGCAGCAACCTTCCAGTTTTCTACCACTGTGCGGGACTTGCTCTAGAATGTCTTGAATTTTTAATGACTGACCAGTCAGTGCACCTTCTGCACATGTATATAAAGTCATTGTATATTCAAACGATATTAATGCGGTCTTACTGTAACTGCAGTCAAAATTAAAACTTTTTAATTCGCTATGCAATTGGGTTCAACATTCGGTTATTGATCATACTTGTTGCAGGGATGCTCCTCTAAATGGTCAACAACTTATGTGTATTTACCGCGGTAGCATGGTAAATTACAATAAACGGAGTTGTACTATGTTTACGATTGTGTTACAAATGTATTAATTATCATGTAACCCAAAAGTCAGTGTTTAGCGTTATCCGAAATCTATATCTACAAAATTTCTCTGCTGCTGAAAGATTAGTTTTGTCCAACAGATTTAGCTTGGGTTAGTATCTTCCAAAAACCATTAACGCTACTGTCCATTGCCGTTTTGTAACCAAGTTGCTTTATCATTTCGAGTTAATGTGCATATTGATTTAGATTTTATACAGTTTTTACTAACTACAAGAATTTTTATGTAAAAACCTTACAAGATTTCAAACCCTGCTTAACATGTAGCATTACAAACCACGTAGGACCTGCAGAGTAGACCTATGAAGTCCGGATTTGTATTCCTGGTATGGAGTGAACCATATATAGTATGTATCCCGCAGTTAAAAACGTAGAGACGTGAAACGCTTCTCAGCCCTACTTTTCGGACCACGAACAAGCTTTATATTTTCTGAAAAATTTCAGTACAATATAACGTGCATCCGACTAGATAAATTGAGCCGAACTAAGTAACTTGCTTCTCAAACGAGACTGTTATATTTGAAGACTCAGAATAACACTACAGAGTGTCAACCCCGTGTCTAACAAAAACTATTCTT